>JAVQJL010037226.1:0-73662 GCA_036024295.1 Nannoperca obscura
TGTTGAAATCTGATCATATATATATATATATATATATATATATATATATATATATATATATATATATATATTAAAAATCTTACCAGAGCACAAAATACACATATCAGTAGGCTTACAGCAGCAGAATTTCTCATTGATCAGCAGTTAGGGAGTATGATGTGAACTGCCGTCTTGGCAG
Organism: Nannoperca obscura; assembly: GCA_036024295.1. Taxonomy (NCBI): domain Eukaryota; kingdom Metazoa; phylum Chordata; class Actinopteri; order Centrarchiformes; family Percichthyidae; genus Nannoperca; species Nannoperca obscura. Next base: position 179 of record JAVQJL010037226.1, read on the forward strand.
AGGAGAAATTATAAAGCATTTTGTAACGGAAAAACTGCCTCCACACGCCCAGAGGTCCGTTTGCAGAAATGAGACATTGATCCATAATTGGAAGCATTCAGTCATGAAATCTAAAGACTAATTAAAGAAAGAAAGCTTTAATGGCAACCATTTACATATTCAGCACAGTGATTCAATGCTGCTCGCCGACATACAGCCTGTGAGAGATGGAGGGTTGATCTGGGCTGACTTATATCTCACAATGATACACTAATGACAAGTGTCTGACACGTCTGACTGCATCAAGCGTGAGTCGCTCGCACAACATGACTAAGATGTTATTGTCGCTTTGCACATCAGCTATGACAAACATGCAGATATGCTGCATCAAGGTCTTTTAATGACGGTTAATCAGGAATATGGTCTTGGCACAAATGGCAGTGAAGGTGGTGAAGTCATCGCTTAACTGAGGAGCAGCTTTTGTGGATGTCTTTTCAGTGTGACCTCCACAGCCAGCTTCTGCTGCCTCCCAATCACCTGGAATTACCCACATGCACACTCACACATATGTATCTGTTTGTCAGCATAAAAGTGCATGTAAACTCATGTATCTGTGCCAAGTGTTGAGGGTGCCTATGTTTGAAGGTTCAAGGTGGAAGAGGTGACATGTACAAAGTGTGGCATCTCATCTAAAGGCGTGAACATGTCCGCCGGTGTGTTGAGGCGCCCAGGGTCCAGTTTCTGATACCACTGTGGCCCACTGAGGTGTACACACTGCCTGATTACATGTCAGGGCTGGTAAGTCCTGCTAAACAGGCGTCGGGCTGCAGGAGAGGGGTGCCTACTGTGGCATCCTATACTTTTCCCTGCACGTTATCAGCTTGTTCCGCTTTCAACCTGTTAAGCTGGGAATGATAACAGAGGACAGCAAAAGATTGCTTGTCAGTGTTAGCACACACAAGTGCTGCAGTGCAGACGAGAAGATGTGACTCGTACCTTTTCTGTTTGTCTTCTACTTGATTGAATCTGCTTCTGACTGAAAGCAGATCTGCCCAGTTGTGTTACATGTGCTGAGTTCTTCAACATTCCTTTCTTTGTGCATGCACAAGCCCCTTCCTGTGTTTTTTTTTTCTGCAAATACTGCTTCTATACCTTTCTCTACAGCCCAGGGCTTGTTTTAATAGGTTCATTTAAATATTTCTCCTGTGCAGGTTAGAGAACTTAGACAGCATTGGTGCCAGACCAGGCATTTCTTTGAGTGGAATAGGCTTCGGTATAAAAGCCAATCATCTTGAAGGCCAAGCTAAACTCAGGTTAATTGGAGCCAACTACAGGCCATGGTTCCTTTTGACTATTCAGTTAGATAAATCTGTGGGGAAGGAGCTTTTGAGAGAAATTTGAATGGCGATATTAAAGACAAGTGGAGCTTATTCTCGCTGCTCAACTGTTGTTCATCAGAAGAGAGTGCTGATTGAGGGAAACCGTTCTCAATAGACACTACAAAGATGTAATTAAAAGAGAAACAACCAGTATGTTTGTCAGAATGCCTGTAGACAATTGCATGTTTACATCTCAACACACTTTGTCTCCCTGGCTGAGTGCTACCTGCAGCGAGCGCAGCAACAATTTTGATCTAACCACAGGTTTAAAGTGTGTCTGCTCAGAAAACATGAGGAATAAATCCACACAGTGCTTATTTGTGGCTTTTGTTTCACACTGAAGCATTTCCAAACAAAACCAAAAGCACCTGGTCCTTCACAAAAAGAAGATGGAAATGCAGAGAGGAGTAGGTTTGTCCTAATTGTGAAGTAAGCTAGAGCACTTTTTACAAATGAGTAAAAAAAAAAATACCTTTAAAAAAATGTATGTATCAAGTAATATGTTAGATTTACCTTCTAAAGAAACACACATACACAGTTGATAAATTAACTAAGTCATTATTTCTGTCATGTGCCAAAAGTTTTTAGATTACAGTCCCCAAATTACAGCTTAAATATTTTGTACATCTATTGTATTAATAAAATACTGTTTACCTAGTGGGGGTTAAGGGAAGAAGTAGAGGATTTAAGATGTAAAAAATGTGCATTTAGGAGGGACCTAGACACAACTTTACATTGAACATGTGGTGAACAGGTGATAAGGGAATAAATAAGGGAAAGAAAGGTAGAATTTTTTGTCCTGTTGGTCGGCTATTAGCTCATATGGAATTACACTTGCTCCCTTTAAAAAAAAAGTTCATAAAAACAAAGAGAAAATTGAAATGTGATCGCTGTCCTATTCTTTATGCTGTCTTTTGTCTAATAAATTCCAATAAAGTTTGTGTTTGAGTGACAGTATACTATATGTAATCTGCTGCTTTGACATGACATGACATGATAAAAGCTGTTTCTGACATGTTTCTATCAAGCTGTTTTCTAACAGCAGTTTTGATTGTTAGATGGATCCCAAAACTACACTGTTCCCCATCCTTTTATTATCATTTTAAACACCCTCATTACTATTTTAAAGCCACAGCTATCAAGGCTAATAGCTAATTAGAACTTAATATTTAAAAACGTTTTACAATGTAAGTTCCCAAAGTTATTGTTTTGAATCATAATCTTAAAGGAATGTATTACTATAAAGTTGTTATCCAATTATCTGTTGCCTATTGTCCTGTTTACTTGTTCCTTTTGTTCTGGTACTGCAGGTATCCAATAAATAATTTTGTTGGCTGTTATTTGCTGGTCGTAATTGAAACCACAAAAGAATTTTAAATGGCACATCATGGCGGCGTATAAGGATAAATTATGTTTAAATCAGTTTGTACATTCATGTATGTCCCTACATTTTAAAGGTAAAAATTATCCAAAGGTTACTGCAACTAATCATTACATTACATTTAGGCATTTAGTAGACGTTTTTATCCAAAGCGACTTCCAAATAAAAGCTTTACATAAAGTGCATAGAACCATGATTGAAAACAACAAGATGTCTCATCAAACTTGTAAGGGCTGGTGATGAATCAAGTGCTATAAGTAAGCGCATCGCTGCCAGTGGCAGAATCGAAAATAGCATTAAATCTGAGAACAGATTTTCTCTGTACATTCTCAAATACTATACATTCAATACAATTCCACTATAAGAACGTACAATATGCTATACTTGTCGAAATATGTAGAAAGTACATTAGGTATCACTGTTCCTGTACACTGCTATCACCGCTGTCAAAATGCCAAGATAAGAATCTTACAACCTTGTAAAGTTCTGGTGATAAAAAATCCTATGGGTGCATGTTACTCAACCTAAACACACCCTCACCTGATCAGCATAGAGGAGGAACATTCCATTTGCTGGAACATGTTGAGGAGAGGCGCCATTATACGACAGCTAAAAGAAAAGACTAATGGCAGGATGCTTACAGCAGAATTTGTGACGCTCATTTTTAATGTCAGATCATTCATTATTCAGTAAAACAGCCTCGGTTCACCTCAATTGGACTCTTTCTACTTTCTTTTTTGGGCCAGTCTGTATTCTTATACAGACAATAAAAGGTTAGACAGATTTACTGGCCAAACAATAAAAACAAAACACTTTTAAGCACCAAGATTGTTCAACTGCTCTGCTGAATGGATACTCACAGGTGTAGGCTCTGCTATCAGCCACAAGCATGGAAAATACGGTTGATGATGGAGGCCTACTGAACCAACAGGTTCTGTATCAATAATTTATAGGTGTCAGGAGGAAGGCTTTTCCTTAATAACGTTAGCAATAGCGAGCTTCCCTAGACAGGAAGGGTGTGTCGGGGGAAACAACATAACAAAGAGCGGATAAATGGAAGGACGAAGGAGAGAAAGGGCTAATCACTAAATAAGGCTGACTGACAATCTGAGGAGGAAGGCGTTGGAACGAGGCCTTGGAAACTCCTAGAACACACTGTTTCAGAGTGCCACACACACATGCCGGTGACAAACTCACACATGATGGAGAAACAGCCAACCAGTTAAAAGAAAAGTCAGTAATTGCATTGCTGTAGCTTTAAAAAGGGACGGCCTCTGCTGTAAAGCACCTAATAGATGGTCTTACGTCAGAGAGAACAGAGAGTGAGCAACTATTGTAGATATAAGTGTGTTTACATGAACAAGACAGCTTATAACCCAGTTAACAGCACTGTGGAAAAATGTGTGTGCATCTGTGTAATCAGTGCTGCAGTCTTCACAGTCAAAATGGATGAGTGTGTGCTATCTTCAAATCAGACCTCAAATCTATGTGAAGGTGTTCCCATACCTCAGTACTACAGCTAAAAACAACATACAGCTGCTATGACCGGAACACGCCTCATGATTGTGGTATGAGCTTATCCAGGTTATTGTAAATGAGATCTGACACGGCCATCTCAAATACTATGAGACTATTAACAGCCATAAAAACATGTTAAACTTGCAGTGAGCCACCACTCCCCATTCTCTACTCATCTGCTCTAAATCAATCTGGCTTGGGTGGAGCGGGTAAATATGGTCTGCATGCACACAGAGGTAATCAATAGCAATATCCTACAGATATTCAAAGCAACTGCTCCCATGAGCTCTAATCTCATGTCAACAAATGGGCATTCTGGCCGCATGTCAGAAGGCTTACATTAAGACATACTCTGCTAGTCAAACCCTGGTACTGTGTTTTTCTTTCATTACATAAGTGGTTTGTACAGACAAAGTGTCTCGTAAGAACAGAGGAAAAGAATGTAAAAACATGACTTGGCTTAAGAAGTGAACTCTGGGCCTGACTTAAAGGATTATTCTCATTTCTTTCAGCCTGGTGTTTGTTTTCCTTGTTTTTGCCAAATATGACCACTGTTTGAGTTCAGTGTTTGTCTCTGAACCGTACAGGTCGATGTATCTCCAGTTAGTTTGAAGCGCTGTTGTCTAGTAGACACGTACACGGCAAATAGCTGATCCCAGAGATGATTTGAAGATACTAAACAGAAGTCACATCTCTATAAATAGTTGCAATAATAGTTATAATAGCAATTACACAGTTGCCCTGACATTTAGTAACATGCTTCTCACAGACAGTTTTGTCCTGTCATCAAGTCACACTGGTCTCCAATGAAACAAATGGCTCTGATTGTTTTAGCTTGACAATGCTCGTTCGAAAATCATTTGTATCCATTCATTTAAAGTCCCACGTTAATAAATTACGGCTGATATTTCTTGACCTGTCTGAGTGTGTTTTTGTGTTTGTGTCATTTATATTTCTCCAGGTAGGATAATAAAGTTTTACTTAACTTGCTTTTTGTAAATATGATCTGTTTAAATGTAACCGTTGTGAAAATGTAAAAACGTACAAGTTACTTAAACTTGTTGTTTCCATATGTTTACAGCTTGTAGTGACATGTATCCACCACTCGTGACACCAGGCAGGTCATTTTGAAACTTGATCGACATCGACATGTTGGCAGTTTGTTTACACAACATCTGCTATGATACAAAAGCCACATCAGAGTACTTAAATGGTCTAGAGAAAAGGAAACCTGCATCTTCATTTGAGATCAAAGACATCAGTGATCAGAATACCCATCTTAACATACTTATATAGCCACATGGATAAAAATCATGGAGCGCCAATTCAGCTATTTACAGTAAGATTCAGTAAGGCAACAAATTGCCACAAATAAAAAGTACTCAAAATATTAAGAATTGCAAGGTTCTCTGGTTAACTGGGCGTTATGTGTTAGTGTTAACAACGCTATTGGTTTGATTTCTGGATTTGCCATCACTTGACACAGGCTCATGCAAAACGTACACAAATAATGTAGACAAAAGAATTCATCACTTTCTACTGTCATACACACCTCAAGGTTTCCATTATCTGGAAATCTATTACAATGGCACCCACATAATAGTTTTTAAACATTTTCCACTTAGTCTCCACCTCTGGAAATGAAAACACATTCTAACAATGTTGGGCTCACAGTAGGCTCCTCCACTGCTTCCTCTCACCCCTTTACTGGCTAATTGGCTACATCCATCACATTCAACCATTACTGACCTCTTACTGTCATTCATCCACTTGTGAAAACACCTCTTTATCTTTAGGAGCAGTGACTCATGAGGTGTTACGCATCAGTTCAGCAAACAGGCGTAACCTAAAGATAGGAACGACTTCACTGCAATGTATCCATAGCCTTACATGGATTTCTAAGTCTGTCCTTTAAAATAGACCTCAGACCAAGTTAGATGTCAGGGTGGGGACAAGCGGTAGGAAGCTTCAAGAGTTGAGTTTTTTCAAAATACAAATATGATACCATCACAAATGTCTAATAGGAATCCCACTTTTCCTTCTTGTCATTTTATTCCTAAAAAACACAAATGGTAGGCGACATGATGACCTGAAAAACCAGTATAACAACAGCTTTGCTAAACAAAGAGACGGACAAAGAAAGCTTTACATTGTGCCAAGGACAAGAAGAAAGCATAGAAAGAGACGGATGGATGAGAAGCAGCAGTGGAGGCAGATGGATAAGTTCTTGACATGTTTGGCTAGAGACCAAATAGTTGACGAAGGAGCAGCTGTTAACACAGTGACATTACAGAACTGCATGGACTTTGTTGCAAAATTACTTGAATTCCACTGCTTTATTTAACTTCAACAGATGTTAAAGTAATACTGCTGAGCATATATTTAAAGTAAACACTGACTCTACTGGTCAGTTAAAGTAATGAATCTCTGCCTGGCCAATACTTCTGATGGTGACAGTAGGTATCTGTGCTTCCTTGGTGTGTGTTTGTACTTTAAAAGGTGCGTGCTGTCTTACAGTAGTGGGGGTGTTGGGTGCGGTGCGCCTGCGTAATGACAGACGTTGTTGGCTGCGCAGTGAGAACCTGCGGATGGACTCCCTGCTGCGGGAGGCCAGGGAGCGCAGGGAGTTGGTTCGCTTGAAGTCCCCAGTCCCGTCCTCTCCCCTGCCTCCCCTCTCCACCGAGCTGGATAAAAGGCTGAATGCCCCGTGAAGGGAGCGACGGACATTTCCCACCCATCCTGACACCTGAGAGTGGGCCACTGACAGCTTGTCCCCCAGATACTCCATCACGTCCCACCACTGGTAAGACCCGCTGCGTCAGAATAGAGTTTGATAACGGAGTTGTGACTCTTACTATCACAGCAGCAGGGAATCATTAGAGTCTGCTTATTCTGGAGAGGTGGCAGTCCAGGGACAGTGTCCTAGGTATTTACTGATGTGTGTTGCTGCTGGGTCAATACTGCAGCAGTGAGGAAGGTGACCGAGAGAACAACAACAACAACACAGCTCAGTCAGTCCAATGCTGGTGGTGTCTGCTGCTTACAGCACTGCAGCACAGATCTCCTCAGTTTTTCTTCAAGTGGCCTTTTCTGCAGTGCAGTCCCAGCTGAGCCGTCAGGACTTGGTTTCAACTCATCACTGTCAAGGCTCCGGGCCTTAAGTGAATTGTGAAGCTTTCTAATGTCTATTTCGATGAACACAAGATATGCTAGCTGTGATACGCTTGGCGCACCAACCAAGTGGACAGGTAAAGGCTATGCAAGGCCAGCACTTACTATTAGTTATGCAGAACACAGAACAGAACACAGTTATGCTATCTACCAACAGGTTTCTCAGCCATGTTTCTCTTGCTTCAAGCCCACAAAGTACTCAACAACTACTCGAGTACAGAAGTGTCGAGCAATAATAGTATCACATCTTCAGCATACCATTTATGTTTGGTACACATTCAGCTATCCATTTCCATTATTTAGTTCGACTGTGCTAATACTCAGTATGAGAATTCTGTTTTTAACAATGCTCTGTGACACCTGTGCCAGTTCCTCAGGTGTGAGCTTCTCTGTCCTGATCCCAGCCTCAAATCCAGCTGACCCGACAGCTCTCCCAGAGCTGACAATGCTGCCTTTCCTCCAAAACAAGGCCCAAGTTAAAAGTTGAAAAATCCATCCATCCAACAAGGCTACATTCCCACGGTGCCCCGATACTGTGCTATCTTCTGGCGAAAAGCTGCGAGGAGAAATGGTGCAGGACAGTTGGTGGCACAAGGAAAGCTGCTGTGGTCATTTGTATTCCATAAAGAAAACCAGAGTGCAACCAACGCAGTGCCAAACAGATGAAACACGAGGGGGTACTGTTGTGGAGAAGTCAAATCCAGAAGAGAAAAGGGGAACAGAGAGAAAATGTGTCCTTCCTCGCCTTTTTCTGCAGGTACGGGCAGGTAGGAGAAAATGCGTCAGCAGTGCTGTTCTCTGTACTCAGCGCTATAGGACTCACCGTCAAGGAGAAACTGGGTGGAGAGAGGGAGTGTGGAGCGGAGTCACACACACACACAGTGTGTGGGGGAGAGAGAGAGGGAGAGAGAGAGAGAATGAATATGGGAGGTCCTTGATTCAGAGCTGGAGGGAGGGTGATATATGTTCTGCGGTGCTCCAGCCTGATTCAGTACAGGGCCGGACGGTGTCACACCGGGACAGAGGAGCAGGGGAATGGAAACAAACGTAGAAGGAAGGATGAGAGATGTTGCATATGTTGACATTACACTGCATCTCCATTCAGAAACGCAAAGAGAAAGCTAGATCCCAGCTAGATGAGAAAGTGTGAAATAATTAGATAGGAATGAGCACAAGTGCACAGTCATGTAAAAGAGAAAACTATAAATAGATGGATTAGACATGCATGAGAGGGAAGAGTGAAAAGACAGGTGGGGCACTAACAACAAAGTGAAATTGTACACTTATTAACCAGTTTGTCTGCACAACGTAGCCAAAGCAAGAATCACAACAGTCAAGTGAATGTTTGTTTAAATCTTGCTCAGTGTCAGACTCATGCAAACAGAACAGACTAAAAACACTTCTTACTTTCTGTTATATGCTACCAACATAAAAACAGGTCTGTTATGTGGTGCCAGCAAACTGGTAGCCTAAATAAAGCCACAGTAGGCGACTCCAGACACACACACAGAGTTAACCTGAGAGCAAACTGGGACAGAAGGGCTCATAAAAGCTGAATCCCTGTCCACATATGCCCCCTACAGGTAATCTGATTAAATTGTCTTTGAAGTGTGTGTCTGTGCTAAAGGCAAGTCTGCTGTGAGGTTCTCAGTTTCCACAAGCACACAAACTGACCTCTCTCACATACTCCTCAGCCTGAAAATGGCTGCCTGCCTCTATTTGGGTTTTTTGACTGGACAAGGTAACACAGCCTGAAAAAGCTAAATTACTTGTATTAAACATCTAGAAGTTACAGCAGTATTAGTTACAGAAATATTACTTTTACACGTAAGTGGTACAAAATATGCAACTATTATGATAATATTCTGTCTTCTCAATATGAAAATTAAATTGATAAGTGATTAATCATTTGTAATATTTCTTGAGCAAAAGAGTGAAACATTTGTTGGTTCCAGCATCTCAACTTGGGGATTTGCTGCTTTTGTCATGGAGACAAACAACAACATTGTAAACAGGATCATTTGGATTTTGAAATATTGGTTGGTGCAAATAAGTTAAATTTGGTAGGAAGTATTCCCTCTGCTGATTTTAATTAAAAATAAAAGTTTGATTAACAGAAAGAAGCCAAGACAGAGTTCTAATGCAAGATGTATCTTATTACTGCGTTCAATTTTCCTAACAGGAAATTATTCGTAAAAACAAATCATCTATTTAGGCTCACTCTGGGTGGAGGTTTGGGTCTGCCAGTATTTAAAAGAATACGATTGGGCAGCTAATTCTAGGGCATTGGCATACTGGCAATGGGGTTCTCCAGAACATGAATCACTCAAGTCTGCCCAACTCTGGCTAAAATTTGAGTTTGTTTCCTTAATAAAACCATGCTGTCCCCTTATTTTTACAAATCCTGCAGCTGCTACTAAATTAGTTTTCTTGTTAGAAATTCCCTGAAGATTCTTATTCAAATTAAACATATCTACAAAGTCCCTATTATTTCAATAATTTTGTCACAACCATGCCTTTACCCCAGCACTGTTGGACAATACATTTGCTACATGGTATGTAAAAGGGCTCAAGTGTATATAGGACTTTTATTAAGTTTGCATCTTTTGGTCAATTAAGCATAAGTATAATCTACCTCAATCTAATTTGTTTTGTTGTATGCAACTTAGGCACTTTCTGAGGGAAACCATCCCCCATTTTGAGTCAGCCTGTGAAAGACACTTTTGGAATTGCTTTCTCGTTACCATGTTCCTCAAACCGTTCCTGAACCATTTCTGCAGTGTGGCAGGGCACATCATCCTGCTGAAAGAGGCCACTGCCATTAGATAATATAATTTCCATGGAGGGGTGTACTTGGTCTGCAACAATGTTTAGGTAGGTGGTAGGTGTCAAAGTAACATCAACATAAATGGCAAGATCCAAGGGTTCCCAGCAGAACACTGTCCAAAGCATCACACTGCCTCCACCAGCGTGCCTTCTTCCCATAGTGCATAGTGGTGCCATGTCTTCCCCAGGTAAGCGATGCACACGCACACTGACAACAGCACCGTGGAACCACCCTGACATCAGGAAAGGTGACACTCACAAACTGAAACACAACCACTAGATGGTGGTAGTGAAACTCAAACTCATGGTGACTTAATCTGACCTCCTTATCATGGCAGTGTGCAATTATGAGACACTATACTTCTGGGTTCATAGTGTAGGTCTACAATTACATTCTCAATGACAAAGAGACATCTGAACCCAGCCCTGCATGTGTGATAAACACTGTACATTGTAGCCTGCCCATTCCAAAAGTTTAAACAAACAGATGTGAACTACAAAGTTAAAAGTTAGGAATAACAGGTATAACCAATCAGCACAGAGGACTACAGTCACACAGATATTAAGTGTCTGTTTGGCTGCAGGACACATGGTCATTACAGGCCATTTCACTTCACACCTTTCCCCAAGCTATGCTGACAGACATTTGATGAATGAGCAGTGAGTACTCATTAACCATTTGACTTTTTCCATCCTGAATTACAGGAGTGAGAAGCTTTTTGGCCGCCACTTCTCTACAACATGATATGGGATGGGTGGAGGTAAGTCTAGGAGGCCATGCCATCAACATTAGTCACCAACTCTTTAGTACATGAGCACAGCAGATTAACTGCATTCCACTTCTATCTGTCTTTAATGCATCAATACACACATGCATGCATGCATGCGCACGTGCACACACGCAGCCTGACTCACCCAGCTGTGGCGGTCCTGCTCTCTGTGGGCGCTGCGACTCCTCATCCTGGAAAGGCTTCCCTCGACAGCACTGCTTGAAGGGGCTGATCGCCGTGAGACACTGCGAGACCGCATCCTGTTCAGCTCCTTACACATACAAATAGGGACCAAAGTGAGCTCCACATCTGCATCACATAATACATATCTTCACTGAAATGCCACATGATTATTTTGATCAACCCCATTCAGAATTACATTTAAACTTTGACTTTTTTTAGGTGCCAATTTGTTGCTTTCTCTGGTGGGTTTATTTTCTCAACACTCATCAACACACATGATACACAGTGTAACAGCAAGTTAGACCTCGAATTTCTAACTGGTAGAATATTTATTACACACAACTGTAGCAAAATAATCTGGAACATCTGGGAGAGGCACAGCATGCATGTACAGGAGTAAGTATGGCTTAACTAAAAGAAGATCAGCATCGATAATGGAATCCTGCTTTACAAACTGCTGTGATTACATCCGACACATTTGTATAAAAGATAATAAGATATATACCTAGTGTACATTTGAAAGTCATTACATTTTTTAAATGTGTAAAATGTGAAAATCAACATTTGGTATCCAGCAGACATGCAAAGCCAAAAGAAAATATTAGTTCCAAGAAAGACAAATTGTGTAATGCTGGAGCAACAGCTGTTTTTGTCTTTAAATTTAAAGTAGTGTTGCTTACTATTGACACAGAATAGACCAGCTTGTTCGGAACTGAGAATTGTTATTTGATTATTTTAGGCTAAGTTATTATAAAAGTTATTTGATAACCACATTTTTATTATCAGAGAATATATGTAGTTTCACCATTTTGTTTAACACATCGAATACTGACTCTTATCTCTGAACTGTGCTGCTTTCAGGCAGTTTTATACTGGAAGGAGAGTACACTTGTACGTTTTGGTGTGTAAAGCTATGACTATGTACACTTTGTTCCATACTGTTTTATCTCAGGCATGTACAAAACTATGTGAATGGTGAAGCACTTACATACAGTATATAATACAACATGCAGAAATGTACATGTCCTGGAACTGATGACAGATTACAGATCTCTACAGAACAGGATTGATTTGCAATACAATGAGTGAATGTCGCAATATCACATGTATAGCATCGTCATGTACATCATCAGGTGATGCACTGTTTATTCACATCCCTAATCTGTGGATGATCTCTATCTGATTTCAACATACTGAGACTACGGATGAACTAGAAAATGAAAACATGTTCCACATTATTTATTTGTGTGTCTGATAGTGTTTCATGGACGTCTCTGACTCACCTGAGATCCCTGTGATCTCCTGTGGCTTCGGACCTCTCCCCGGTTGTCTTGAGGCTGTGGCTCCCTCGGTAACCATATCTGCTCTGCAGTCGTGCTACTGTGGACTCCACTTGGAGGCCCTCCGGTTTTGGCCTCTGTTCCGGTAAAAGGGGCCAAGTGAAGTGGCTCATCCAACAAAGCAGACCACTTCCTCTGTGGAACCGGGAGCCGTTCCTCCTGCCTGATAAGGAGCTGCTCTGGGCTGAGTTTGTTACCATATTTTCTGGGTTCAGCCACAGGATTGTCCACAGACATCTCAACAGGCCGCAGCTCCCACGGGTCCTGAGGAGACATTGTCCATACTGGACTTGTAATACCTCCTGAAGTCTGTGGTGGCACCTTCCAGCTAATATCTCTCTCAGATGTCGGCTGTAATCTAGCTCCAAACCAAGCATCTACACCCTGAATACCAGACACAGGAAACAGGTCTTTACTGGGGGACAGCTGAGCTTGAGATGAGAAAGAGTCTATGTCCAGGATGGCAGGTTTGTAAGACTCTTCTGTTCTCAGAGATGGCTCCTTCCATCGTGTTGAAGGGTCACTGCGCTGAGAAGGAGCCTTGGAAAACGGTTCATTTCGGAGAACAGAATCCAGATCCACCACTTTGGGCCTGAGAGGTGATAACTCCAACCGTGCTCTCTCCTGTTCCTCTTTCTTCTGCTTGTCTTTTAGTCGCTGCCTCTCTGCTTCTTGCTGTTTGGCGATCTGTCTCATTTTCTCTGCCTCCTCCCTTTCCATCTTCTCCGTCAGTCTGCGTTTCTCAAGCTCCAGAAGTTGTCTGTCCCTCTCCGCCTTTTGCTTTTCAAACTCCAAGAGCTGCCTTCTCTCCATCTCTTTAATTCTCTCCAGCTCCTCCTTCCTCTGCCTTTCCTTCTCCAGTTCTCGTTGCCTTAGTCTCTGGTTTTCTAATTCCTGTCGCTCCAGATCTAGTTGTCTCTGTCTCTCCCTTTCTAAATCTCTTTGTCTCTGTTTCTCCAACTCTCTCTGCTTTTCCCTCTCAATCTCTTTTTGACGCTCCTTCTCCATCTCCCTTTGTCTTTCCCTTTCTTTATCAAGCTCCCTCATTCTTAACATTTCCTGCTCTAAAGCCATCTGTTTAATTTTCTCCGCCTCCTCTCTCTCCATCTTCTCTCTAAGTCTCTGCTTCTCGAGCTCTATGAGCTGCTTCTCCTTTTCTTTCTGCTTCTGTTTTTGAAACTCTAAGAGCTGCTGTCTCTCTAGCTCCTCCATTCTCTGTTTCTCCTTTTGGATTTCCATCAGCTGTCTTTCCTTGTCCAGCTCTCTCTGCCTCTCTTCCTCCCTTTGTCTTTGCCTCTCCAGTTCATGCTGTCTCTCCCTTTCCTGCTCTCGCAGTTTCTCTCTTTCAGTCTTTCTCTGTCTCTCCAATTCTCGTCGTTTTTCTTTCTCAAGTTGCCGTTGCCTTTCCCTTTCTAGTTCACTTTGTTTCTCTCTCTCCAATTCTTCCAGTTTCTGTTTATCAAGCTCCATCTGTTTCTGCCTTTTCAGTTCACGTTGTTTCTCCTCAAAGTCTTGCTTTTCCTTCTCGAAGGCTTTCTGTCTTTGCCTTTCAAATTCTCTTTGCATCTCCCTCTCCTTCATTCGTGCAAATTCTAAATGTGCTTCTTTCTCCATTTCCAGCTGTCTCTGTTTTTCCTTCTCAAGTTCTTTCATTTTTGCCATGTGTCTCTCTGTCTCCTTTCGTAGTTCTTTTGTCTTTTCAATATCCATCATTTCCTCTGTCATCTGTGCGTCCAGCGCTGATCTGATCTCCCCGTGTGACACGTGGCTCCTCATCATCAACTCCTCAACTTGATTTTGAGAGGTTTTTCCAAAAGTTTCATCTAATGATGGATTCCTCCTTATTGGAAGAACCTTCCCTTGAGAGCTGCCCAAAGCAGACCTCACAGAGAACTCATCAAAGGGTGCAGTCAGGTCCCCTGTGCTTGCTCCTGCATCTATAGGAGAAACTGGCTCCTGCATTTGTCCAGTTAAAGCAAAGTAGGTTGCCCTGGGTTTCGACGATTCTTCTGCTTGCAGCATTTTCAAACGTTTAGGGGCTGCAGCCACTTCCTCCTGTTCTGCTTCTCTTTGCTTGTCTCTGTCTGCATCCAATGCCACTTGTCCTTCCTGTTGCAATTCCTTTAGCATCCCTTTCTCCATATTTGCTTCTTGTTCAAGACCTGTAGTGGTCCACTTCTGCAAAGCTCCGACTCTCAGATATCGCGGCTGCTGTTCTAGCACCATAGCCGAAGCTTGTTCACCTTGTGCGGAACCTCTCCTCTCTGCCACCAGCCTGCTCCCTTCTGAGCGCCTGGTGCGTAGCGTCATGGCTTTATCCTCCCACTGAGCCGATGGGATGTTCTCACTCACTGCTCTGTTCTCTTCTACTGCCTGCACGGTGTCAAAGGCATGTAACACCCGCAGAGGACTTGATGGAGACACAGGCTCTTTGTAGGTGGCAGTGACGAGAGTGCCCTCATCCTCACTGTTTCCTCTCTTAAATGACGGCCTTCGGAGCAAATCCTTGGCCTTGTTTATAGACTTGCCCTCGTCCACCATCAGCACACTGCGCCTCTCCACAACATTTTCAAACAAGGATGCTCTCACTGTCTGTATGTCACGGCTGGGACCATTTTCCTTGAAAGTGGCAGAAAACGCCTGTCCTGCCTCAGGCCCTTCAGGTGTGGAGGCCTTTGTGAGCTGCTCTTGGGAATCTTTTAAATCCACAAATGCCCTGTGGTCACTAGGGGTGGAAGCTGACTCTTCAATCTAAGAAAATTCAGAGGTATACTGAGAATTGTTAAGTTATACGAGCAAGCTTGCAACTTATTTCCATGCCAGGTTCTCCTTTTCACCATTTAAACACTGTGTAACAATAAATATGGAATAATCTGAAAGAAATAAGTTTAACTCTCAACTGAAATACTTACAAAACCAGAGATCATAACAAATGTGACTTGACAACAGAACAGAAGAAAATACAGCACACAAAAGGCCTTAAAGTGAGTGAACAAATGTCAGAGTAGAAAGGGTATCCCCTTGTTCTATGTTGGCCAGTGGGTGTGGTGCAGAGGCAGAAATCAAAGCCTCTGTGTTGACCTTTTCCCAGTGATCTCCTCACTGTGCGTTTCATAACCGGCAGCTACCGGGGATGATTCGTGTGCTAGCTGTCTTAGGTTTCACTGCTTTGCTTTCACATCTATGGCAATGACAATTCCTTTTGCTCCAATGCCCCATGTCTTCTAGGGTTATGTTATTCAACATGCAAACAGGGGGTTGTGAAACAAATGTAAGCATTCTTAGTTTTCTCAACTCAAGGATGTATTCCACCATGATGTACCTATTCATACCAAATTGTATAATAGCATGTATATAGGCAGACAATTTAATTTTCAACTACAACTTCCATCTTGTTCATAATCTACTTTTTAGACTACCTATATTATGTGCCCTTTTTAACTCTGTTTAGAGGATAGCATGTGAAAGCTTGTCCCAGCACTGAGCTGTTTCTCATTGTTATTCTCATTTGCCTTTTAAAACACAGACAGAGGCCAACAGAAAGCAGTTCCTATGAAGCATAGTCCCTTCTCTTACCCTCCAGTGAGGATCTCTGCCGATCTCACGGCAGTCTGCCGTCTCACTCAGGGAAACACTGCCAAGGTCTGGCGACCTCTCGGATGAAAACCTGGTGAACATACATCACACAAGACAAAGGCCATGCATGACAATGGAACTCCTGGACAAAGACATGGGACAAAAGCAAGCCGAGTAGACATTAAGAACAGCTCTTACCTTTTAGTCAGGTCGAGGGGCAAGGGGCGGGGCTTCACTGGTGGTTTCACAACAGGGCTCTGAGTTGGTGCTGTGTCCTCTGTCAGCTGCTTGATGAGCTGCTTAACACCCACTGGTGGTTCGGTTTCGGGGACTGGCTGAGAGGGAACGTCCGACCCTTGACCCGTGGCACCTTGCTCAGGAGAGAAGGACGAATCGAGGAGGAGACTTATTCGTGACTTGATGCTAACCGCACGCTTATCCTCATCAGTCTCCTTCACAGTTATTTCTTCGGTCTTGCTTTGAACTGAGACAGCAGGCGTAGTTACACCATCAGTACTTTGCAGTGTGGTACTTTTAGGGGGGTTCTCCTGCTCTCTCTTCTGTGGCAATGCATTCTCCTCTGGAGTGTTCTCCTTTGTATTTGCCTTGGGAGTTTTACGGTGCAGTGAAAGACCTATAGACTCAAACTTGGATGTGAGATCAGCTGAAAGCGGTCGTCTCCCGGCCCAGCGAGGGGCAGGAACTGGTGACTCTGTCTTGGTTGGACTGTCGAGGAAAATGGCTGATACAGGTCTGGGCCTGGAGCCTCTGGGCTGGGGCCGCAGCGGCACTGCTGCCTCAGGTTTAGCTTTTTCCTTTTCTTCTTCCTCCAGCCCTACGCGAACGAGAAAACCCATGGATTTGGCTCTTGTAATGGAGGTCCCACCTTTGCTGGATGTCATCTGGTCCTTCTCGTCTTGCTTTTTAGTGGTTCCAGACCACTCTGCTGCTGGAAATTTTTTAAGGCTCTTGGAATAGGTGAAGCTCGATGCAGCAGGTTTCTGCCTCTCAGCTGGAATAGGAGGAGTGGGTTTACTGGGGTCTCCGGGGTCAAGAGGAGGAGCTGGTTTAAATGGCTGGACTACTAGTTTGGTTGTTTGTCCAGTGTTTAACTTACTAGATGTTTTAAAGGTGGTAGAGGCAGGACGGTTGGGGTTGGTGGACACCGGACTGGGTTTGCCAGTAGCGACTGTTTGCTGGGGTTTCGGACTGCATGGAAGTTCAGGTTTGTATCCAGCGAGGCGAGTGGACTCTGGTCGTGGCTTGGTTTGGGGCTTTGGGGCGAGTATGGGCTTAATAGTGGTGTTTTTCTCCACAGCAAAAGGTTTGGGAGTGAGCCGTGGCTTGGGGCTTGGGACAGGTTTGTTAGGTTCTGGAGTGATGATATGGGACTGGTTGATGGAAGGGAGCTCGATGAGGCTCTTATTGCTGGAGTCGGTCAGGGGACTCAGCCGAAGCCGTCCTCCCACCGCTGTCCTCCCTACCTCCCCAGTCTGAACCTCCACCTGAGCAGCCATCCTCTTCAACAGCACCTTTAAGTCAAAAGAAGAAGTTCTCCTCAGAATAACAAAGCAAAAACCGATCTCTGGCCATTTTTATTATTGAGGCAACACAGCACAAACTCATAATCAGCTTCATAGCACTCACTCTATCTAGCCATTACTGTGGACTTTGTCTTGGGAGTGCCTTACACTGCAGCACAATTATACACCTGAATGAGAAAGATATTTACACAAGGTTATTGATCACTCTAGCAGGTGTATAAGGGGTGATACAATTAATCAATTCATTGTTACATTTTTGGGGGGCATTTATTTAGGATGGATGAAATATCTTACACTAAGTTGACTGAAATTCTGTGGACACAACACATGAAGCGCTCACTAAAGTCTCTCTATCCACCATTTTATTTAACTAATCAATGATAATTCCAGAATTTCCTATAAATAACACGCTCTTCACTGACTTATAGCAGAAACAGCAGGTGGACCTAATAACATTATCGATGGCTCAGCTAAAGTAAAAGGGCTGCAGCAATCATTTATGTGACCTGTGCTTTTCCTGCAATAACTTTTGAAAATGACATTAAAAAGAATGATTGTTTCAAGTTACATGTTGATACGTTTCAGCTGCGTCGGTGGTGACCTCAAGTTGTGATACATTATTTGAAGGCTATTTAAATGTGTTTCCTTTATGATTTACATACACTACATTTGTTTGGCTACATGATTTGTATCCTCTTTTAGTAGATCCTGTTTTCTCAGTTTGCCTTTTTAAAGAAAGAAAGAAAGAAAGAAAGAAAGAAAGGTGTTTCAACTAACTATATTGCTTCATTTTTACAATGTGATATATGCAAAGCTGGGTTTGTGGTGCAGTAGTGATAAGGACTGTGCCTTTAAGGTGGACCCTGAGACAGGGGAGAGGCTGGACAACTGTACAATGTTATTGTGTTTTTTTATGTTGTGACACAGGCAAATTAGGCTTAGACAGTGAATGGGGTATTCTACTGCAAAGTCACGCCACACTGCCATTTAAGATTCAGCTCCTCCCCTGATAAACTTTCAGATGTTTTAACTGACACTTATAGTATGGTGATGAGATAAGGAGTTCATGTGACTTTGTTTTTTTTTTTAAATACACATTATGATAGTAATCCGTTTTATCAGTTGTTTCTATAATTAGAAGGAAGATGGAAAACATAACTTAAGCACTGCCCTTAAAGGCGCACTTGTGTTCGCCTTTAAGAGGCTCCTTCACATCTGATAATGCTTTCCACATATTGCTGTGTGCAGATACTACAGACAAGAAACAGCTCTTTTGAAAAAATGACATGCTTCATCAAAGTGCTGCAAATAATCCCAGCATATCTTACCTGACCAGATGTCAACCGTCTGCCGTAGAGTGCTGGCTTCTGTTATAACCAAGCAGCAAAGTCATATCACACAGGAGGAAGGAGTTGAAGGAGCCTAAGAGGAAGAAACATTGTGTCAACAGCACAAGCTTTTCACTCGTTAAGACTGCTGCGGTTAGGATGTGGTAGACAAATCACAGCTGAGCTACTACAGGGCTGTGCAAATGCGTCTTCAATGCAGTGTTCTCATGCCTCCATACAGAAGCAAATAGATAATAATGTTTACACGGACACAGACTTCACCAAACATAGTCACACCCATACATTTGAGCTGATGGCATATGCCCAGACAAAAAATCAACAAAATGCACAAGGAAAGTCATTAACTGAATGCTGCTATATGTTTACCTTTTCCTGTTCCTAGATTTGCATTGTGCTTTCGATCAATGCTCACCTGCCATCGCTCACATACTACTTATTATATATATGTAAATTCAATCTGGGATGGTTGGGACTGTAAACAGTACTGAGTGCTGCACTTTTTCTGTTTGAGCTATGTCTTTTAGTCTGCATCTCATTTCATCTGCATTATACTGACAAGTTTCATCTATGTAGGTGTGGATCCAATCATTTTTATTCCATAAATTCAGTGTATCAAAACTGTGAAATGGAAAGAGAGTAACAGAGATTGAAGAGTTGAAAACTTGAACTTTAGATGTTGACAGGAAATGCCTTCGCTAAGATGGAATGCAAAACATTCACTATGATGGTGGGTCGAGCAGCACAGCAGGGATTAGGAAAGTGTCTGCCTTATATAGCCTTAGAGATATCCCAAGACTCATTACTGAATGCCACAAATTACAATTCCACATTGCCTCTGGCATGATGTGTACGTTGAATATTCTAAACATTTTGCAAACATCTTTAAGATGTAAGAGTAGTAAAAGTCAGTGTTAGTAAGCCAACGCAGCGATTGCTGTGTTTTGGCACAGTGTTACTAGCAAGTCAATAACCTGGTTCATCCAGTTATACAGAGTAAATGTCCTTTCATACACAATAGACAACTAAATGTCAACTGATCTACTACAAGAAGAACCATGGTCTATCTCAAGTAATGACAATGTACAACAAACTTAAATGAATTAATAAATTACAGTGCAACATCTAAAGTTGTCATCCAAGACATATGCAGAGTCCACCCAGTCTGTAATAGTTAACAGTATTAATAAAGACATGATCCAGTGGATTAAGGTATGTTTTGGTTTTAGCCATCAAAAAGTACATAACGACTTATCCATTAAGAAACATTAAGCCTATAACAACAGGGGCAAGCACAATTAAACATGACTGTAAATGTCATGTCTATTTACCTGACAAATGCTACCTAGGTAGCCCCATGAAAATAGCATAAATACAATACATGCATATCATCTATTCAGAGATAAATAAATGATGATAAATAAATGTGTAGTTGGCTGACTTTAATTCACCAAGTTCCTCGACTGTAATTTGATGATTTTCTGTAAGGGCTATTACCATTGAAATCAGTCTGTCCCGGTGTAGAATTTGCAACAAGTGTTAGCTCTTCCTCCTGTCCCGTCTGATCACCTAAACTACCTCGTATCGTGGACAGTACCCGGTCCAAGAGTTGGCCTGCTCCGAACAGGAGTGCACAAAATGTAAGAAACTATGCACAAGTGTTGAATGATAGAGATGCATTCAGAGCAAATGTAGAGTTCAAGCTGTTTATAATTCCGGAGACTTCAAATACGAGGAAAAGATAAACGCATCAACAGCTTGCTTGCTAGCAACGGTAAGCTAACAACTCAAGAAGCTGAACTCGCAAAATGGAAACACAGACTGAACTTGTCTTTCTCTGGTTGTTTGACACAACTTACCAAACGGTAATGTCCGTTTTGCCTCTTCTCTTGTCGAAACAGCTTCAAGCACAATACATCGAGCCAACTTAACAAAATAATTACCCGTCGTACCAGTTAGTTATTACAGGGGCTAGCAGAGTAGCTAACTTAGCTGGTTTAGTTAGCCGGCCAACTGGCTGGCTATCCCGTCTCAGGTTGCAGTGTTGACAGGCTAGACTAGACAGCGCTGAATAAGCCGCCTGACTGGTTTGCCTCTACGTCAAGTGAGACAGGACATGTGTGTACTAGTTATTACTGTCAAAATAAAGTGTAGCACAAACAGAAACTAATCAAATATGGGAGCCAAGCAGAATTTTCGAATGAAATCCAAGGACATTAATGTATGCCTAAATGTTCATACGTCGGGTTTAATCTATAGGACGTCAGTATCCAAAAGAAACCCTCAGTGCAAAAGCAAATCACCCTGACTTCCGGACTGACGTTTAGCTTAACGTGCATAACTTGACGCATCCTTACTTTGATAATAGACTGAACATGGGATTATCCCATCTCATCAATATAGAATTAATTGGGTTTTTCGGGTGAAACAAACACATTGGGACTGACTGCCAGTTTCAATGAGTTGAACAGAATAAGAATTTGGCTAAGACCTATCTGAATTTAATTGTTACATGAACAAGGAAACCAACACAATTAATGTATTTCAATAGCCTTATACATTTCATTAATGTCTGACCCTGCTCCGAGCCATGTCGATATATAAAACTCTCTGGCTGAGAGAACTATAATAGATGTAATAGACATTATGCTTGTCAGGACTGCCCTTGTGTGGAGAAAAAAAAATACTGCATCAACAGATGGGAGCCACTTTCCCAACTTGATGGGGACTTCTAGTGTTTGATGTTACAAAACATGATCCTTTATTGGCATCGGCATTAGCTAATTGCAGCATCAAACAGTCAGCTATTTGGTTGTGCATAATTGTTTATTCATTTCAACAGACTAGTTATATTCACTAGCCTAAAAACTTTCTCAAAATTAAAGGTGAATTAAAGAACCCTCCAAAAACAAACTTCCAATCCACTTTTCTTCAGGTTTCACATTCCTTTACATGTCAGCACTTCTCTAACTTCACACATTTTCAACACTGAAATTAAACTGGGGGAGTAATGGTAAATGTCAGTAAATATTTTACAACAGAAATTGACAAAGAGGAGAAGCTGAATGAGACGAAAGTGCCTATTTATGGTTTAACCTGGCAGAATACACAGGAGTTCTGTTGAGACCTAATCTCTTTAATTCAATACTGTCTTTTCACTTCCACACAATGGTATTATGTATTCATGTTGTTGTTACAAAATACTAGGTCATTGATCTGAAAACAGCTATCCCCAAATATATCCTCTTGAAGGGTGATTAAGTGCTAGCCCAAATTCTTACCTCTGATAAACACTGTTTATTTGTTTCCACCTGTTCTAAGATTAAGTTCCAGATTGATAATGTCTGAGCACTGAGTATCCTGGAAAGATTTAAAGGGTGCAACATACCTGCAGCTGGCTGACTGCTACTTTAATATAAAGCACTCTAGAATTATCTTATCCATATTACTCATGGATCCTGATGCAATACTCAGGGTCAATTAAAGGACTGTTGGAATTCATACAGCAACCACTGTGATGAAAGTCAGATATATGGAAGCCATAAAAAGCCAGAAGCATAAAGAATGAGAGCCAATAGCTTGTTATACCTTGCTTTACTTAGCATCTGAATCAAATGTTACCCATTTCAACGTGACAGGAGGTTGCTGCAAAGTTTTGTACTAGTTGACCAACAAATAATTCATGTAAATTAAACTGATGGCATGTCACCCAAATGGTGGCTCAAGCCCATAGAACACTGAAGCAGCATGAACTTTGGATACACACCAAACCCTATTTCTATAGCTATTAGTTCCAAGAAAGTTCTGCATGGATGTAAAAACACAAGCAGTGGGAAGATCAACTCAAGAAACAAAATGATTAAATGAACTTCAGTGTTGTCTACTTTGTGTGAACCATGGATGTGCTGAACAGAAGTTTCTGCTTTTTCTTTTTCTTCTTTCCTCCTTTCTCATCTAAAAGGGAAGACACCAAAGATCAGTGCACGCCTTAAATCAAACACTTTAGCTTTACAAAAGAAATATATCAACATCTGAATTTGCTAGATACAGGTTATTGGTAGATGCCAGACCTGGGTCAACCACAGGTTGTGGGGAAGCAGCTGGACCACTGTCCAGCTGCAGAAGTGCCTTCTCAAAGGCCTGGCTGAAGGAGTTCTGGAAGCTGGGCACAGGGACTCTGTCCGACCCGTCGCTCTCTCCATCGCTGTCTGCTGCTGGGGGAGCTAGCAGCTGATCTGCATGGCACAAGACACAAAACTAACATCAGGAAGGGAGTTACGCTGCTCAACGGCCATCAAAAAAGAACAGGTTTTACAGGAAATAATACACAAAGCTCCACTTGCACTTGTAAGTACAGAGAAAACCAGGAACATAGAAATGAGTTAGTAAACAGCAGCCTACCATTTATCAAGTAAAGCATTGTTTCACTTGTTTTAGTTAATGATGCAGTGTTTAGTGTTATGATAAATCATAAGGTGTTTCTGTTGATTCCAAATTTAATATCTATAAAACTGTAAGAAAATTGTTAATATATTGACTTAGTCGAATAACATTCACTTCACAAGGGACAAGCTTTTGTTAACACTCAAATATTGGGGAACAGAAATAAGACCAATCAATAATAGTTTCAGTTGAAGGTCATAACCAACCATTTGGAAACATCAGTACAGAGCTTTATTTTTAATCACACTGCCTTGGACAGCTTTAGTTAATTTTGGAGGTACGTAAAAGATACATTTTTTGATCACTTATTTGGCTCCTGGTTTAGGTAGAAACAACCTCTTTAGGTAAACTGTACCAAGTAAACTGTTGCCATTATTTTAGCTGTTCACACAAAATGAAAGTCCACAGATTAACTCTACAACTCGAGAACCCAGTGGCTATTTGCTTTTTTCTGTTTAAATTTTTACATCAACGTTTCAAAACACATCTACAATCTTGCACTACCTTTCTTTGGAGTGATCCTGGGCCCAGCATCACCTCTGGCTTTCCCATCTCTTAGCATCTGTACAGGACAAAGTCAGGGTCACACCATGACTGGTATAGAAGTTATGTGCTACAACAATAGCAATGTGTGTGATGCATTTCCCTCATGACAAAAGGCAGACTCAATGAATAATGTCAGAATTTGTTTGTTTGCCATACACACCTGTGCAAAGGACATACAGTGGGAGTCGTCCTCCACACTTCCCACAATGGGTGAAGAGCTTTGCCCATTCAGACTTGGGAATCTCATCCCATCTAAAACAAAAAGGAATGCTCAACTCAAATGCTCAAACATAAACCGCAAAACAGCCAGAGAATAAACTTACAGCACTGAACAATACAATTACAGAAGAAGCAGCTGCCCGTACCAGAGGAAGGACTGCTGCTGAGGGGTGGAGGGGGGGCAAATGTAAAGTCGGGCTGAATTGGGGGGCTGCTGTAGTGAGGCGGAGACCCAAATGCTGGGAAATGCTGAAGATTCTCTAATCCGATATGCACCTCGGGATCTGTTGGGGAGGCATCAGTCATATCTCACATCTCTCAGATTTGAGTACATTTTAATCTTTAGGTGGAGTTGTGACCTGATCGGCTGGTTACTTACATTTACCCTGCTTCTTGTTCTCCTCAATTTCAATCCGCTTTTCTCTGCGCTTCTCATCCCTCACTTTCTTCTGCCTCAGGCGCTTTCTCTTCTCCAAGTCATCTAGTAGTTTGGATGACAAGGTATACAATCAACACTTACAATCTATAAAATCTCCTTGCTACACCTGTAAATTCACATCCTGAAAACAGGCGGGGTGTTCTCACCTGCAAATGTGTCCAGAGTTTCTCTGGACACGATTGGTGGCTCTAGAGCTAACTCGCAGATGCTGAACTCGCATGTGAGTGGCAGGTGAGCCAGATAGCGATGCCGACGACGGATCTCCTGCAACAGAAACCATGCATGAAAATTCAGTAAGCGTAAAACATAAGCAGACCAACAGAATAGCAATTACAGTAGATTGTTAAAGCAGTTTAGGGGAGAAAAGTACTGCCTGAAGCTCTCTGCTGAAACAGCTACACCACAATGATCTGAACAGTATGCGATTTGTGTTTTCATGTTTGCTGACCTCAGTGACTGTGTGTCCCACTATCTCCACCACTGTGGCAGTGATGGAGTCAGGACTGGCCTCCAAGCTGCCGTATTCACGCAACAGACAGCGTACATTCACAGGATGCAGGAACATCTGCTGGCAGTCGTCAGCTGGAGGGAGAAAAATGGAAGGCAGAGGAAAAGGTGATGAGAAAAAGTTTGAGTCAACACTGGAACTTAAGGGGAGAAAAACCAACAGCCCATACAGCCAAGACAATGACTAATATGTCTAACTAGTTTTTCCAGCTATGTTAAAAAGATGTTAATGTTACTCAGTTTTGACATTGAATAATGAAACACGATTTGTCAATTTTTTCCCCCAGCTGATTTGTACCATATATAAATTCATCAGTTGGTCTTTATTTAATCAGAAAGTTTGCAGTTCACAGTTTCCTCAAAGTAACATTTCCCTCTTAGTAGCCAAGCTTGATATAAGTTGAAAATCAACCTCAGCTGATTTGGCAGGCAGGGGAAGCCATACAAGGCTTAGGCAGGAGTGCAGGGATCTACCCACCTTGGTAGAAGTAGTAGTAGGGGCCGTGCACCACACTGGTCGAGGGGCGGCCTGACTCTGCCTGGCTGGCAGGGCTATTCTCATCAAGCTGGGGCTCTGGGACTGCATCCATCTTTGCCTCTGGAGGCTCCTCCAACACACACTCCAAAATGCCTACAGGGAAGCCTGGCAGCTCTGCAGCGGTGTCCTCTGGGACTTCCACCACCTCCGCCACCTCGTCATCAAATGCAGAGGAATACTGCAGCACAGGCTACAAAAGAACGAGACAGACACTGATCAGCATAGCCATAATACCACATAATATAATAATATAAAACTGTAGACGCTACAACGCCGGGAAGAACATGCAAGTAATTTCATCTGATTAGTTCATCCCATCACCAATATTGTCAACAAGTGATGCGTTTAAGACTCACCTTGGTGCTGCTGGTGTTAGTAACCACTTCCTCCACAGGAGAAGACGGTTCTTCCAGGCACAGAGAGGACAAGTCCAGGCTGTCTCCTGGATTCGCCTTCTGCTGCTTCAGCAGCATTTCCTCTCGCTCCTGAACCATAACGACATACAGTTCAAGAGTTCAATGATCAGTCTATTGCTATGTAGGGTCTTTTTCTGAGCGATAAAGTAGGTTGAACATTTAATGGCATAGCAAAAACCTACTTGTTTACAATTTTTAGCGTTTAGCATTTCTTTTCATGCTTTCTAAATTTTTATATAGTTTGAATGCGCTCATTTCGTACAGTGATTGATTTGTTCACCATGTCTGTTGCTTCATTTATGACAACAGACTGGCATGTAGCTTTAGTTACCTGCAAAAGACAAAGAGCGCTCTGGATGAAGCAGCCTTGGGCGTCCTCTTCTTGGCTGAGCTGAACCTGCAGGACAGTTTTCTCCTCTGCCACCAGGCTCAGGACCTGCGCCGGGGAGGTCAGAAGCAGCTTGGAGTACGGGCTGAGACACGCATCTAGAAAACACACATCATCCCACATTGAATGGGTAGTAAGGGATTTAAAAAAAAAAGATGTGTGTCATCTTATTTATTTGTTGGCTGTTCGTTCCCTTTGGGAGTTACACATGTATATGACACTGGCAATAAAAAGGGGGGAAATGGTTCTCTTGTATTCCTGTCTACAAAAGACAATCTTCCTAAAACATAAACTAACTTGTTCAAAGACAGAAAAACTCTGGATGTAGAAGGTGCTATTCAACAGAATCACTGTAAGCCATCTCTCACCTCCAAAGCGAACCGGCTCCTCCACCTTCACCCACTGAGAGCTAGGCATGGCCACCAGAGCCCCCTTTTCCCTCCGCATCAGGCGCATGGTGATTACATCACCAGCCACATACTGCCTAGTCTCCATGGCAACCACACTGCAACAAGAAACCAATTGTTAAAAGTAACTGTCAAAGAAACCCGACCAAACCAAAATAAAGTGCCTCTGTGTGACGGACTCAGAGTTTTCCTTGTTAAGGAAATACTCCTCTTTCTCTCCTAGTTCTTTTACTTCAGAGTTAGTTTTCAAAATTTGATCTAATTCTCATAGTTCTCATTACCTCTTCAGGTCATCGGTGTGAACGGCCTCATAGCAGATGGGACACTTGGACCAGCTCTTGTCACTAAGAGACAGATAGTGCAGCATGCATGGCCAGCAGAAGATGTGTCCACATCGGGTGATGCGGGCTGCCAAAGGTGGGTACAGGCAGATAGGACAAGACGGCACCTCATGACTGTAGATGCGCTGTAGACGAGCACAAAAATAGATCGTCATGGCGTGTCATCGGCATGGAAATGAATGTGGGCTTCACTTTTAATACATGTGCTGGTAGCACAGCTCAGCAGATGACAAGCACTCACCACTTGCTGCACACAGTCCCAGTTGACCAGAGTGTCTGGATCAGTGAAGTGAGCCTTGTAGTCCTGGTCATCAGTCACCACAAACTGGCAACTGAAACAGATAATGTTAGTTAACTCCCACATCTTTAGGCTCTCGATTTCATATTACGTACTATAAGGAGGGGCTGCTTACTTGGCCTGCAGAAAAAGCTCCTTGTTGAAGGGCTTGTGCTTGTGGCCCCATTTGTTTCGGCGGCCCCAATAGGAGTGGCCTCCATCTCCGACGCCACCATTCCCTCCACGGGGTTCAAAGGTGAAGTTCAGCAGGTGGTTCAGGCTTATTTTTCTCGGTCCAGCAAATTGAGCCGGGCTAAACTCGGCCCGGCGTGTCTCTGCTACCTGGAGAGGCAGAGGTGGATAATAGTATATTTGAACTTACAACTGATGCTTCAAAGTTTTCTTTTTTACTCACCATTTTTAACACCGAAAAAAATGTTTGTTTATTTTATATTTTTGTAACACCTTAATAATACCAACCTCCTCACGTCGTCCTCCACCTGTAACTCCATACTGTCGTCCTCCACTTCTCTGAGAGGGTCTCTTGTCAAAATTCTTGCTTTTCTGTGAATTGGTGCGGCGAGAGCCTTGGAAAGTGTCAGTTTTAGGAAAGGAGGGCTCACGCTTGCGGCTGTAGCGCTTAGAGCCTCCATTATTTTTACCTTCTGAAATAAAAATAAAAAAGGAATTAGCTAGAGGAATACAGAAATATTGTCATTCAATATAACATTTTGCTGATGCCTGATTTGTAAATTGTCAACCAGAAAGTGCTGAAAGAAATAGATAGTAATCTGTAACATAATCTGTTATGGTAAATAACAGATTGTGCACTTTCTGGCATGGAGGAGGGTGTATTAAAGCCAAGGACAAATTCCACACATCATTAGGAAGCTAATTTTGACTACAAAAGTAATGGAAGTAAATGTTACTCCCATGTGAAAGAGAAGTCAACCGTCGGGGTTTAAAAATGATGCACGAGACGAATTAGTTAATACAAAAAACTTGCACTTGCCGTACTTAACGGTCACATAATTAGTTGTAAATTATATAACTAGCTGGATATAAAACTTTGTTAAAAGTTGACAGTTAAAATGTGACAATGTGTCTCTGCATCCATGCATATGACAACTGCGGAGTACAAATACAAGGCAAAGTTTATTACAAATACAGTTGGAGGGCCAAGTGTTTAGGAAGCGACGTCACGTCAACCATACGAGATAAACAACCTGTGCTACTGTTAGGCCGCAGCAGGCCCCGGGGCAAGGACAGAGTTTAGCTGCAAGTGCAGACATTATTGCGTTTGACAAACTCCACTGACATGTTTTGTGTTTACAAAGGGGGGGGGGGTTCACCTGTTTTGGGTTTAGTTTCGCCCGGTGTTGGGCCTGCGGAGCTGGAACGGGGCGGAACCTTGGTGCTGGTGCTGCTGTTGGGGTTTTTCTCCATGTTTGTCTCCGTGCAGTGAGTTGTGCTGAGGCCGAGCTCCAGGCAGAGAGCAGTCGAGCTCTCTAGCATCAAACAGAAAAACCAAGGAGGAAAGCGGGACGCAGTGAGTGCGGGTCAGGCGGCGAAGGCCCTGATTCATTTCTGTCAAACGCGGAGACCCCATCACGGCGACATCTTGACAATAAAACAAACCGAGAAAAAAATAAGAGACACGATTTCGGCGTCTCAAGTTATGGAGGCTGCTGGAAGGGAGGACGAAAGCTCGCCACTCTGGGCCAAGACCCCCGAATTTAAGGTGTTTACTCGTTAAGGAAAACAATATGCCCTTAACAAGGCGTTAAATGTTTTCCAAAAGTTGGAAAACGTCACAATTTTAAGATTTTGACCAAAAAATATCTCCGTTTCAACGAGCTTGCAGTAATGGCGACGGGTCGCCAAACAGGAACCTGAGAGACCCGGATGTTTCTTGTACTGCCTGCAAATACGTTTAGTAGAGGCCCAGCTAGGTATTGCGGGAAATGTAGTGATAACTGAGTTGTCAGCTATGAGGATACAAAAACAAAAGGTAACAAAATGGGTTTAGTAAAAATATTATTGTTGATTAACTGAACCAATGTCATCTATTGATACAAGCTATGCTATATCAGCTGATTAATATAATGTAGATATCTCTGCATCTTTAATTAAATATTTTACCAATTGTATACCACCAATGTTTGGACGGTCTACATAAGTGTGTGCAAAAGGTAATTTTTAGAACACCACAACAAACATTATCTTCAAAAATACTGCTTTAATTTGTAAACAAAATACAGAGTAGCACAAAACATAGTATACGTAAAAACACAAGTTAATTAGAACATAAAAACTATGTTTCTTCTGAATTAGGAAATTGTCTTATTTTGTGCTATGTGATTGCAGTTTTATTTTTGTTGACACTTATCCAAAAGAACTAAAGGATAGCAATTCTGAGGCTTAAACATGTGACCTGGCTGTTATTGATACTTACCATAAGGCCACAATTTAAACCGGAGATATTTATGTGACGAAGTGTAACAAACATCATGTAATGAGTCCCATCTGTCAGTTTTCTTTAATAGCAAATACTCTGAGCAGCTGCAGTAAAACACATTTCCACATACTCGGGTGTGTATGCTTTATATCTTCCTTTCTATCAGTCCCATAACAAAAATAGTCCACAACCAGAAATCCAAGGATAAGTGCATAACAGCTGCCTTTTATTGTATGTTGTGAATTCACTCTTCTTCATCATCTTCTTCACTCTCTGATTCATCTCCAAATGCTTCCTTGTTTCCTCCTATGAGGGAGCAGTTCAGAATTGCTTTGTGAACCTGTTTTCTTTCTTCTGCAAATGAACAAGAGAAGGAACAAGTCAAACGAGGCATTTTTCTTTATCCAACTTGTATTCAATGTCTTGCATTCAATAGTTTCATATCCAATAAACAACTGCAATACAAAATTCAAAAGGACCCTAAATTAAGTGAAATGCTTCATTGCATCCTGTAAGATTAATGTTCAAGACTGGTGAAAATGTATTATTAAAGAGTTTTAAAAAACAACAGCAGATAAATAAATCAATACTGACCTTCATTTTTACATTTAGGGAGCATTTGACGGATCTGCTGGGTGTTGTATCGGACCAGAAATTTCTGACACGTTCTAATTGTTCCTGGAAAGAACAAATACTTTTAATTAATGTTCAGTTAATATTTAAAATTGTTAAAAAATATGTCTGATTCATTTTAAAACATATTCATGTTTTTCTTACCTCCCACGTGCAAACAGTTCAGAAAACATGGGATTTTCTGCCCATGACTTTCAACACTGGTAATGAAAGGCAATGCAGACCAGAGGAGTCTGTAACACCTTTTGGGGAAACGCAGGAATACTATTCCAGTATGAGCATTCAGATATTTCACTAAAAAAAACAGAAAAATTAGAGCTCAGCCAACACACAATATCATGAAAGTACAGTGTCATTAGGGATTCATTCTTTGAGTCAAAACCAGTATGATGTGAAGGCCTCTAAAGAGATAGAAATTAACCCGCATCCAATGTGTTTTCAGGATACCTCGATAGAGAATATTACTTAGGCACCAAAGGGTACTTTTTACTCCACTACATCTATTTGACAGCTTTGTTATTACTTACTTTGCAGATTTAGATTTTACATAAAAAACACACTATCAGTTTATAAAATAAAATGCATTCTTATAGATTAAACTACACAACAGTATAAAGGTAGAGTTTGTTTTGTCTTGACCAGCAACAATGGACAACAAGGAAATGTCAACACGTTAATGCAGCAGTAATAATGATAGCAGACTAAGGCCATTCTGCTGCATGAGTACTTTAGGTTGTGTGGGTACATTTTCAGATTATATGTCTGCACTGCTAATGGAGTACTATAAATTGGCATTTGTCTACTTTACCTAAGTAATGCTTCTAAATACGTCTTCCAGCACTGCTTACCACAGAATCTGATGCTGCAGAGAGCTGCACCATAGTCCCCGTGTGTGCGGGCCACCGCTGCCTTCACTGCCGCTGTAATAGCTCGGTCATCCAGCAGCAACAGTCGGCTCCTGTCTGACACGTTGACTTCGCACAGTAAATACCTACCGACAGAAGGGGTGCCGTCAGACATTAACTGTAAGCACACATATGTGAGCAAATGGTACATGAAGAGCACATTTTACCTCGACTTCGACCGCACCATCGCGGCTCCTCTCTTCTTCCGTGGGAACTTCCGTCAACAAAACTATCTGCTACCCTGAGAGTTGCACTAGCGCCACACGCTGGGTATTAACGGCGACGCTGGATGTACTTGACACTAGACACTGGGCAGCACGAATTTGAAGACGTCAATTCAACACATCCAGACAAACAAAAACACTCAATGTTTATCATTACACAAAACGGAAGAGACGGCAAACGACAGCTTGTAGACTGGATATAATGGTCTGATTTAACTCAGAGCATTTTTGTGTAAATCAAATTGCACCCAGTTGAAGAGGAAACGGGAAGGCCTGAGCACTAAACCGTTCATACCCCCTCGGTAACTATGACAATCGCCATCATTCTCCGCCAATCACAATCTTACTTTTCCGTCTACCGTACACGTTTTACGCCATCTTGAAATTACACCCGCAGTTTGTCAAGTCGCTCTCAAATTGAAAATACACGACTCTTTTCATTATTGCTACAGTATCCGGTATGAACGGTTCACGAAATAAATCGACACCGACAGTCAGCAAAGGTCAGGTGGACACAGACACCGGTTCGGAGACAAACCACAGGGATCAGAAGACTGGTGGAGGAATGCTTAAGAAGCTGAAGTCGAGGCGCAGTCAAACGGATAAGTGGCCTGTGGTCACAGAGGATGAACTCCGGGCTCTGGGAAGAGATATTTCCCCGGACCATGTCCTGGGTCTCCGGGCTGTCACGGAGGGTAAGTTGTGTGAACGTTAACTTGGTTTTCATTAAAGTCGGGAAAATCACACTCAACGAGCACCATTTACCCCAACGTTATGCTAATAGTGGCTAAGTGACGACTTTTCAGGTTAGTTGACCAATAACTCCGTAAAGTTAGCATATTTGTAATGATATAATGGATAACAGTTGTAAATTGGTCAAACAGGTAATGCTATCTATGCTAACTGTGTTTTGGGGTTGGACATTTTAATTCTTTGGCGTTAACCAAAGATATACCCAGGGGCATAGGAAGATATTTCGGCCACCCAGAAGGAATATTGTTCAGGGCTTAAATCTGTGTTCATGTATTTATTTTTCCACTTGGCGGGAAGCCAAACAGCTGCAAACACAATATATTGTGGTTATATAACGTTTTTATGGTAGATGTGTTTGCCAACACAATAAAAATGCGACCTCATTTGCAGTTGTGTTTCTTTCCACCATACAAATGTTCATTATGCCACTTCCCTGAACGTCTAGCTTTATTATCGTCTCCAGCTTCTGCTGAGGGAAATGTCTGTCTTCACTGTCACCAGTCAGTCACTAACTTTCTGTCTGCCATATGGTGATGGCAGGTAGTGTCGTAGGTTTGTTGGAGCATATTCACCAAAACAGCTTCCTGCTGCTGTGAGCCCTTTCACATTTCAGATAGTCATTGGTCTTTTGTTAATTTTTTTGTCATATTTTTGGTCATCCCCTTCAACCTAACTAGTAACTGCCCTGCTTGAACCCTGTGGGTCAAACCCCACGGTCTGTCACCGGACACCCAGTCTACCACAGTTGCAGCTAATGCTTAATGCGCCCCTTTGTTTTGGGCCTTTTCCCGGACCAGACAACAATGGCATTACTTCCCTTCTCTCTCACAACACTTTGTTGAAAAGCATGGAGCCTGTACTATAGCATTACTCACCACTACTGCAAGGTGCGGGAGACAGAAACAGATACTGAAACCCTAGTTGCACATTGAGTGCTATCTTGAATTATCTCTGTAAATCTGATTAAATATCAAAGACTAACTTTCTGGGAAATTGGACAGAGGGACCTCTGTTTGCTAATGGGTGCTCGCTGCTATATGTTTGTATTTGTCCTAACATGAACTCACATTTTTACTTTACGTTCCAGACTATCTGTGCAAACTTGAAGACAATATCTTCAACATTGACTTTACACGTTTCAAAATCAGAGATCTGGAGACAGGAACGGTTCTGTTTGAGATTGCCAAACCTCCAAACAGCGGTAAGTGACGTATTAACTCTTGCCACTCAACCAAGCTTAATATTCCCAGAACGTAGGACAGACTCAAATGAAATGCAGAACACATGAGCCCTCGTATAGATGCAACTATTCACAAAGCTCACAGACTTTCTCTCAGGGAGATCCATTTCATTCGACCGGACATGTTTTCTTGTACAGCCGGTACAAACAGTAAAGTTAGCAATTGCCAGTTTCGACTTCCACTGTTATCACTGGAAAGCTAACCCTTTCTCAGTTGACTAGCTTGGAGGGGCATGTATACAGCCACAGCGCTGATGTTCAGTTATAGCCCTCAGCAAGCATGAGAACAGCAGTCTCTCAGGGTTGTGTTGTGTATATCTTTCACCCCACTGTCATCTGCTCTACTGGGTTACATTTATCACCAGAAATATTCATGTTACCGAACAGTCCCATAAGCAAGCTGTCATTTTCATTGCTTTCTTTTTTGCTAGGAACACATGCATCATCTTAACACCTTGATCTGTTTCACCTGACACTGCTCTTACAAACCATAATATATCAGTGCAATCAGTTCTATCATGGCTTTTTTATGATGATAATTTGAATAATTACTTGAAAATGTAATATGTTGAGCAATAACATGTAACAGATAACATAATATGTATCTTTAATTAAGCCTTATCAAACCTTATTTAGCCTAGTTGCTATCTTTGTGATTTTTGCCTTTCCTGTGAATACTGGGTACCAGTCATTGAATCATGTTTTCTGTGTTAGGTTCTGTGGAGGGTGAAGAGGAGAGTGGAGATGTCGACACCAGTGCAGGGCGTTTTGTGCGTTATCAGTTTACACCAGCCTTCCTAAAACTGAGTACTGTTGGTGCGACGTAAGTAAATGGACCATAACTTTGGACTAAAAATGACTGAGAGCGCAATAATCATACTTTTATGTTCACTCTGCTACTGAATTATAACTGTTTTCTTTCTTGTCTCTCTTTCTAAACCTCAGTGTGGAGTTCACAGTGGGCGACCGGCCCATTAACAGCTTTCGTATGATTGAGAGGCATTACTTCCAGGGACGTCTTCTCAAGAACTTTGACTTTGACTTTGGTTTTTGCATTCCCAACAGCCGCAACACATGTGAACACATTTATGAGTTTCCACAGCTTCCAGATGACCTCAGTGAGTTCCAGTCTTATTTTGGTCAGCCACTAATGTTAATGCTGTTACATGCATGTTTTCCCATAATAATCCATACCTTGATCTTTGTTTCCTCCTTTCTTTCCTTCTTTCTCCCCTTCCAGTTCGCCATATGGTGGCGCACCCTTATGAGACCAGATCAGACAGTTTCTACTTTGTGGACAACAAACTCATCATGCACAACAAGGCAGACTATGCCTACGATGGGGGTCTGTAATGCCTGAAGGGGAAAATGTGTGCAATACTTCACACGGGATGGATTTCCTGGATTACAACCATCCAAAAGCTTCTTCACGGGGGCGGGGACAGAAGTATTCTCTCCTTTTGTGGACATTCCTACGAACGTGACAACATTCTTCAGATTTAACGCACCACATCTGCCTTCATATGAAATCATGGATCCATTCATCAGTACCTCATAGAGCTCTGTTTCTGGGACTCCAAGGAATGTTCCGTTAGATATTTCTCTGTGAAACCTTTTCGATCTGTCTTTCTGTTTGTCCTAAGTATCATGTTACTGCGTGAACACTTTTGCCTTGAGTTTCTTGCCGTCTCTGCTGGAAAGGGACACTTTTGAGTCACAGACCTCTGTAGAGTGTGTTAGTTATGACTTAGTTTATTTAGCCGTTATCAGTTGAACTACCTTTTGCAAGTGACAATTGTGTTTCCCGTATGGAAAAGCAAGCATTAACTAGATGTTTTACAGTATTGTTAGTCATAGGTGATCATGTAGCAGTAGTTGACATTGTTTGACTTTCATTCTTCCTTAAAGGATATAATAAGTTGTGAGTTGGGACTGTCCGTGTTACTAGTCTCAACATTAGGACAACCAATCATGTCTTTAGTAGGACGTCTTTTGATTCAAGAACAGCATGAGCTCTTTTCATGATGCCAGCTGTCATGTCCATCCTGCTAATAACATATTACATTTTTATGACAGAACATTATTTTACATCAACATCATTGGCTGTCGACTGGGAATCTATTGTTTCTAGTGAATTGAGCAGTGTCCTCTACACACTGGGATACGTGAAAAGCACAAGATAGCAGCAGACTGGACTTTCTTTATATGCCATCCGTGTCTAAAACAGTTTTGTCTTCCTGTTTTACCCACCCCAATGTGTAATCACACTGTTATTTAATCCCTTGAGGTCTAGTTTATTTGGCACAATAGCACTGTGAATCCTACTCTCTAGGAGCCGAGATGGGTCAACGATATCAAACCGAGTGTATCTTCTGCTGCTCTGCGCTCAGGTTCTCAGTCTACCAATGAAATCCCACAGTAGCACACAACATGTATAGAGTGATGTAGCTTGGTAGTTGATCTATTTTTAATGAGGCAGTAGGGTAAACACAGAGGTCTGTTTTTTGCCCTGTTTTAAGGATTATACTGGTGTATTTCAGCCCATTTATTACAAATGATGTAAGTTAAGTTTCCAGTCCATTAGGTACACCTGTACATTCAACAGCCCCATAATAAATCCTTCCTTAGTTAAGCTTGCAATGCTCATTTCTTGGTGAGGGTATCCGAGAGGTATTGATTTGATTATATGGTCATTTAAGAGGCTGCAGTGCTGTTGAATTGTATTCCATCTAATGAAAGGTGTTCCTGAAAGGCCGGGTTGTCCGTAATTCATTTAATGACGAAGATTTTGAGACTGGTCCCTGCTTGAAATGTAATTTCCAGTCTAAATACCCATTGTGATTCCATTTCTTTGATTTTCATATTGTACAGTCATGAGCGAAAATCAGCAGCTACCTGAACGGCAGGAAAGAATTCTAAAACCTTGTAAATTGTCAGCTTTGCTTTAACACCATTATGTATTATTATTTTTTTAATCATGCAAAACCACGGAAAGAGTCATTTATAATACACAAATAATCTGGGCTTTCTTTTACTGTATATTGTAACATCAATTCCACGTGCCTTATATCCAGGTGTTCAATCTTTTCTTTTTTTTTTATGTAGGGGAACCTTTTGCTTCATCCACATGTAAGGCAAACACATCAAGCTCTCAGTTATAATATCTTACAGTGTGTTATTATTTTTCATTTTACACTTTGAAGGATTCATGACAACTAATTAAGCCCATTAATAACAAGTGTGATATCAGGCACACACTTGGACAGCCATTGCCTTTATTGGATCTGACTTTGATATGACATGAATATGCCACCATGTTTGTTTGTTTTTCAAAATGTCCATTTAATTTTCATTCTGTTGTGAAATGTAACATGGGAAATCTAATGACATTGTTTTTATTTTTTATGGAATGACATTTTTGCACAGCTCTTGTTTTTCGAGATCTTTGACTTCCTCTGTGAGTACAATGAGGATTTGAATAGAAGTAACTTTACCTAGACTTGTTTTATTTTTACTCTCATTTGGTCTTGTTCAGTTTGTTTCTTAAAGTTGTATGAAGAGTGATGAATAAAAGCTAATATCCGAGTAAAACGTCTGTTTTGTTCGCCTTTTACGAGCAGACTACATTACCCAGAATCCCCAGCTCAGAACAGACAACAACACCAGCGGCACATGTTCTGTCATGGCGGCCCCCGCCAGAAAGATGGTTGGTGTGTCTGACGACTCCAGCAGTAGTGACGACGAAGCGCTTAAAAGGGTTCAGGAGGCAGTTTGGGAGACACGAACCGACAAGAAGAAAGGTGAGCGTTTTATTGTTATGTTAGTAATGAGGGACGAAGTGAACATTTCTGTAAAGACATACACTCAAGTAGAAGGACGACATTAGCCTGGGAGAAGTCCTCACCTCATACTGGTTTTAAATTTCTGCATTTATAACCGAGCTTGCTAGTTCATTCAGACAGTATTTCATCAAATGCATTTAACCTGTTAATAACTGCTGCTAACTTTGTTGTAGACGGAGACAGCAATGTGCAGCAGTCAAAGCGGTAAGCATTATTAGGAAGGAGAGAGAGCTAAAGGAAAATAGTTTATCCACACTGTAAGTAGCCAATATAATGAAAATCCTGTTATTAGGAAGGTGAAATAGTGCATGTATCTCTGCTACAGCGACATAATAAATGTATATGTGCACTAGCTTTGCGTGCTGCTTTGGAATCAATAGTATAATGGCTGGATTTAATGCAACATTTGATTATATCAAATATGAAATCAGTTTGAATATTGTCTTGCTGTGTTACAGTATTGTCGTCGCTGAACACGAACATGATGGCAACGAGCTCCAGATCACGCAAGGGTTTCGAACACACGTCGCCAAAAAGTTGGGACATTTTCTTGACAGGTAAGTAGTTTGACTATGTAAAGAGAAGTTTAGCATTAATCTCATCATTTTGTGAGGAAAAGATGGTCACATTCTGACATCTGACTCATAATATGCCTGTTACTGCCAGTTGCATTTCAGAAATGCAGAACGAGACTTCATCCTGTGTGAAATCAGCTAAATGTGATGAGAATGATGAAGGTAAAGATTCCCTATATATCGCTTGTTAGAGAAAGTTATTTTTTTGTTTTGAGTAAAACAATGCCACCTATAGGTAAACGGAAATGGATTTCACTGCCCCAACCCATTATAGGTGCAGGTTGTAACTGAAAGTCTCTTTAAATCCACATTTCTGTTTGTTTGTTTTTACCTTTTTTAGGATTTCGTCTGTTTTCTACATCTGTCCCAGGACAGACAGCTGATCCTCCAGTTCCTGTGAGGCGTCGGCCTGTTCCCAGCTCAAGGTTGGTGTTGTGTGTGTGTGTGTGTGTGTGTGTGTGTGTGTGTGTGTGTGTGTGATGATTACTTTGTAGACTCCTTTTTAACATTTTGTGTTCCTTTGTTGGTCACAGTGACAGCGACAGTGAGATGGAAACAAGGCTGAGGGAGGCAGCGGTATCTGTTAAAGACCTCTTACCGCCATCGTTACTTCCCTCTACACTATCAACTCCCTCAGCAGAAAAAACTAAGAAAAAGAAGAAAGTGGCAGAGGGAGAGGACAGCCATGTTGTAAAGAAGAAGAAAAAGAGGAAACACAGTGGAGGAGAAAGTGACTGCAGGTTCTCCTCTTAATGCTCAGAGCGGTGGTGAGCATGGCAGCTCAGAGCAGGAACACATGCAAGTCAAAGGAAAACAGAAAAGGAAAAAGAAGCAAGAATTAAAAACAGAGAAAGTAGCTGTGAACTGAATTTCTCATGACTGATCTTTCACTGTTTTGGGATGTTTGTCTGTCACAAGCTTGAAATGATTGACCGGTAATATATTTTCCAAAACATTTTGAGTATATTTTCGGAAGCCATGTGTTTCAGAACATGCAGCAAATACACGACAGTAAAAGTCTATCAAAGTAAAAACTTTCATTAAAAATCTTTTCATACCATTGTTGGTTATTCTTGAAATATTCTCTGAATAGTGTGAAAAAGCATTTCAATACAGTGACGTAAAAATGCAGGTAACGCATTTCAACTTTATGTACAATTTCTGAGTTACTAAACATTTGAATAAAAACGTGAATTTCAGTTGATTGTATCAAAAGTGAATCTAATGTCGATCCTTGTTCGTGTTACAGTGGTACGGACTTTCAGAGAGTCTTTGAAACATAAAAGGTGATTGTCCCTTTGGCCCCTGACTCCAGGTTTTTCTGGATCGTTTACACCAGCTGTCCATTCAAAACACCATCCCAGAGATAATGTCCAGCTGATAATGAGGAGACGCTACACTGCCAGAGCACTTCTACTGTGCAGTGGAGACCATTTGTGTAGGGGTGTAAGAGCTGATGTCTGTTGGGGAAGGCGAGAGAAGGTGAGACTGATGACTTTGTGTCGTCTGAGAAGCAGGATACAGCTCTAGGCTCTCAGAAGAAGCTGTCAAAAGAAAAGTAGAAAAAACAAAAATGAGTTCATAGTAGGAGTTTGAGTGTTCTCTATGATGAAGAATGAGGCAATGTGTATCACCACTAAAGGAAGCAAAACAATATTACATAAGGGAATCTGCTTGGGAAGGCATCATGGAAAATATATTAATATATTTATTGCATGCAATGAATGTATTTTACTCATACGATGATGCATGCATATATGGGAAATGCACGTATTCGCCTTTTTGCCGAGGGTTAGATGAGAAGTTTGATACCCAGAGGGCTATCAACATTTGAGTAAAACACATCACAATCTCGGCAAGAAAGCAAATAAATGTATTTCCCAAAATGTTGAACTATTCCTTTAAAATATTTGCAAGCACTTGGTCAAGTTCATGTGATAAAATTAGATTTTTGAGTGAATGTCAGTTCAATGTTTCAGTTAGCAGTTATTGCAAAATGTCACCCAGCAAATCACAGCTTAGACACAGCTCAATCAGTGTGTTCTAGCTTGACTGTGTCATGCTGAATGGCAAATGTGGCTCTGAAATGATCAAAAATCTATTATAAGAAGAAGGTCCCTTTTGAAATTTGCATAACTAGCCATGACGTCATCCCAAAAAAGTAGTAGTAGGGTGTAGATGTGAAGTAGTAAACTTGTATTTACAGCTGTATACCTGGCCCAGGTGTGTGCGGCTGCAGGTGTAGAGAGTCTTCTTGTAAAGACGGGTCTGTCTGATCCTCAGGATCTGCTGTAAGAATCTACCCAAAACACAAATCAAGGACAGTTTTAACCACAAATGGGATTATTCACTCCTTAACAGACCAGTCAACCCATCAGAGACAGTTACCTGTCTGACAGCAGCAAGGCTGGTCAGCGTCCCCAGGCTGCTGCTGTCTGTGATGACCATGGCTTGAGAAAGCAGACCGGACGTATGGTACTGGGGCGAATCTGACTTGTTGTACACTGTAATGAGGAACAGAGGAATGAATCTTTACTCAACACAACATGTGAAACGTGAAATGTGTCACTGTGTCGGTGTAGCCTTACTGTGACATGGCAGCTGTGCCATGGTTGCCATGAAAGGACTGGTGCCCATGTGACTCTGGAGCTGCTGTGATATTGGCTGCTGGGGAGAGGCGTGAAGCTGCTGCTGGAATGAGATCGGCTGGAGAGTGGTGAACGCGCCGCCCATGTTGTTGATAACAGGCACGGACTGAGGCTGCGTGGAGGCTAGACCTGTGGATCAACCGGGAAAGTTGTTCTCTGAATTTCTCTTTTTATTCTCACATTGGAAAGAAAGGGAACCAGAGAGGCGGTGTTACCGATGAGAAGTGAGGACTCCCCCAGGCTCATGACGCTGGGCAGTGAGGCCATGATGAGGCTCTGCGAGGAAGCAGGGGAGGCAGACAGGCTGTGCAGCGAGGTCAGAGTGCTTACTGGGGGCAGTGGGCCACTGCTGGACACCTGAGACCAGAGGACAACATGGTCATGATGGCAGCAGTGCATGCAGGTCGTCTACAAAGTCAAGTGGTGAGGGGTCGAGACTCGTACCTGCTTGGGGTTATGTGTCTCGAGGAGTGTGTGGCTGGGCTCCAGCTGGATAGGGCTCACTACAAGACGTCCAACCCTCTCGCCTCCGCCACCTCTGGCTGAGCTCACGCTGTCACACAGGATTTGGTGGCTGTATTTCACACCTGGAAAACAACAACAACAACTCAGGACCCACAACACTGACAGGGTTCCTATTAGACACATCAGATATCTTGATGGCTCCAAATGGCAGCATGAGGTAACTGAGCATCAGTACCAGAACCAGTACAGGCATGTCTACAAGAGTGTGCAGGGTATTGTTTTCACACCAAAGCATCAAAAAGAAAAAGGAGGCAGCTTTGAGTTCACTCTTAAATATCACTCTTGAAGCTTGTCAGGGTATTACCGAGCTCAGGACTTGGTGGGCGGGCGTGGTTAGATAAGGAGGCAGATTGGTTGGTATAAGGTGTGTCCAGTGCCAGTTTGTGACGGAAGGCCTCCTCTTTTCGGCGGTTGGCGAACCAGTTGTACACCCGGACCTCAGTAACCAGGTTGGAGCCCAGGCCGGCCAGCTGGGAGGGAGACACGCCCCTCTGAATACACTCTGCCCTGAGGGAGGAAGAGCACACTGATACATGGCTCTACATTTTAAAGGCACACACTGTCCGTTTGAGAGTGTGGTGACCCAAGTCACAATTTAATCAAAGGACTTCAGGGATGCTCTGCTAACTTTGGGACCTACAGGTACTAAACCTATGTAGGTGTTAGCACGTGCACCAGACACACCTCACTAATCCGAGCTGTTGCCCTGGAACCATCACTATGTCTCACCTGTTACAATCCTCCACTAACCCCTCTCTCTCCTCCTTGCTGGGGTTCTTCTGACGTTCGTAGGCGTGGAAGAGGATCTGCAGAGACGCTGGACCCCATTTGAACCTGTTCCTCCGTCCTTTCCTGGTGTCCTCTCCTTGCTCCTCCACAGATCCAAGGCCATGTTTGGCGTTGGTAAATTCTGAAAGGGAATGGGTATTTTTTATATGTCCCTCTTTTTTTTACACCTCACAGAAAACTGATACTTGATGCGTGTTTGAAATGAGGGTGCTTGCAGCTGTGTTCGTGTACTTACGCTGGCTAATCTCGCACTGCTTCTTGACGTACCAGGTGTACAGAGCGGCTCTCTTCTGGTTCTTCATGGGCGTGCCTTTGTTGAGGTGCTGGGAGAGGTGGGACTGGTTGAGTCCTGTGGACTCCACCACCTCTCTCTGAGGGAGGTTGTGCTGCTGCATGTAGCTTTTAACCATTTTTGCAACATGCCAGGGGTCCCCCCTGTTAGACAAAGACATCATCTTTGTGTGTACTTGCCTAATTTATATTCTTGGGTATTTTCATTTATTTGACTGAAGTCCATCCCAATATTTCTAACAGATAAAGCCATTCTGTAAAAGTGCTTAACAGGCCCAGTTTGTCACAACAGTAGACATTAAGCATGGCCATGCAGAGGGAAGTAGAGAGGCTTATTGACAGAGAGAGATAAGGGAAAACACACAGGGGCAAAGTCCAGGCCTTTCAGATCACTGGAGGGGAAAAACATGTAAAAGGTTTATGAAGCCGAATTGAACACTTTCTATCTGTCAGGTCAGAAGCAGAGAAAGAACACAGCATTTCAAAAACCAGCAAACAAACAGAGAACAAAAAAAAATCTTATTTTTAAACTGTTGTTTAACAAGTATTTGAATACTTTACACGTCATTAAAGTATCCGACAAGACGTGCAGTGTGTTGCAAATATCAGAAAACAGGCCTTAAAATGTCCTGTAGAAATATCACTCACGCTTTAAGTAAACAGAGCCTCACATGACCAGCCCTACTCCATTAATCTTCACCTGTGCAAGTAGCTTATTTATTAAGAAATGGCCAGAGAATAATGATTGGGGTGGGTAATTAGTAACTAGCTAAGGAGGAACCCTCTTTAAATTCGCCTCGGAAGCCAGGCTGCAGAGAGAGGCAGACAGAGAAGCAGGAGAAGGCGGGAGGAATTGGTAATGAGAGAGGAGCCGCGCTTAAGAGGAATATTGGAAAAGAGGGATGTTATCAGGTAAACTGTTGTTTCAACTCTCAGGTGTTTAGTTTTGATATACAGGAGGCAAAAGAGAAGAGCGGGGATCAATACAGTGTGTGAAGTGATCAAGGCATTTTCAACTGTCACCTGATCAGGTCCTATTGCCCAGGCAATGGTCCCAGGCACGTTGCAGTGTGAGAATAGCACTTAGTGAGAGGTTAAAGTGATTTTGCCGTTGCCATGGAGCTTCCAGAGCAGGGCTGGGATCTACTTACTGCAGCAGCTGGTCAACTTCGGTCCTCAGTTTGGCTGCCTCCTCCGGGGAAAGCCTCTCCAGCTCTCGGTATATAGGCGGTGGGAAATCCATTTCTCCCTCCTCGGAGCTCTCTCCGTCCCCCCTCTCTCCCTTCTCTGGGCCAGCACTCGCCCTGTCTCGCTCCAGATCCCCCATGGCTTGGACCAGGACGTCCTGGGACAGTCCAGAACCCAGCAGGGCCCAGACCAGCTGCTCCTGGAGGGCGGTCAGACGGCTCCGCTTCGCCTTGGCTGCCCTCTCCTCCATTACTCAGATGCCTTACCTCCCTACCGCCTCGCAAACAAGCATGTGCACCACCACACTCAAATGACAGCCAGGCAGGCGGCGTTGGGCCTCATTATATTTGTAGTCCCTCTTCAGCTAAAATGAAGGTATACTTTCATTTCCCATACGTTGGAGTTCCTCCCGATGTGTCCTGAGCTGCCTGGTTTTAGCTCTCCACCTGCTGTTTTGCTTTCAAAGGTCAATTTTCTTTTTTTTCTCCCCTGCTCTTCACCCCCTCCTCCTTACATGAGCCTTGTGAACTTTGTCCCCACTCCCTCAGTCCCTAACAGTGACCAAAGTGCAATTTAAAAACAATCAATCAAAGCGAGGAGATGTTGCAGTTGCATGTAAGGCTGCAGAGGCGACCGATCACCTCTCAACGCAAAGACAAAGAAAAGAATAAAGAAGATATACCAGAAACCTTGTGCGGTGCATTTATATACGTAGATATTTCTGATTTCACTATGAAACATCTTTTGGGACACAGAGAAAAGCTCTTCTTATTATTTTGTTTAAATTATGCATATGCCAAACTTGAATGTTGAA
Organism: Nannoperca obscura; assembly: GCA_036024295.1. NCBI lineage: Eukaryota > Metazoa > Chordata > Actinopteri > Centrarchiformes > Percichthyidae > Nannoperca > Nannoperca obscura. The sequence goes on from JAVQJL010037226.1 coordinate 44,598, forward strand.
GCATATAGTTAAAAATGCCGCAATAAACGTACACACCAACATTACATTAACTGAGCAAAAATATTTGGCTTGATGTGTCCTACCTGCCACTAGAGGGCGCGGTTGCGTCACGCATACACATGAACGTCCCAGTTTCAGGACGTGTCCCTGGACCCAAGTTACTTAATGGAATGGGCTAAACAGTGTTTCTATGTTGAGCAGGAGATTCATCAAATAGTAAAAGAACAAGAGTAAAGCAAAAGACCAACATTGTAACCGATTTTTAAAATCAGTATCTTCTTTTGAATCACTTCTCAAAACCTGTTTTTATAATTTAATTTAAGTAAGTTGCTTGCATGTATTCATGTGTATCATTGGAGAGAAACTATTCAGATCCTTAACTTAAGTAAAATAACTAATACCACACTGTTAAAATACTCTAGTAAGTACAAGAACTCAATGTATAAAAATGTCCCTGTGACTGTTAAAGTGTTATATTTTACGTTATTAGATTATTATTACTCATTCATTAATAATAAAAGCTGGATTAAGTAGCTATTGTTTAACTATATTCTATAGGGCTGGCAATTATTATTTTCACTATAGGTTGATCTGCTGATTAGTTTTTCCATTTAATGATTGTTTGTTTGGTTTTTAAAGAATTAGCATATAAATGTATACACGTATAAAATTAGCAAGAAAAGTGACATGTTCTCAGAGCCCAAAGAGATATCATTCACAATATTGATTGTTTTGTCCAAACAATAGCACAGAGTTCAAAATGATTAAAATCAATTAAAATGATTTAACGGAAAAGCAGCAAATCTTCACATTTGTGAAGCTGGAACCATTAAATGGTTTTGCATGAAAAATGACTATTATCAAAATAGTCAACTAATTGATTTATCTGTACTTCTATAAACTGTTGGGTTATTTAATTTATAACAAAGCATCGTATTTTATAAACTCCTCAAATGTTTTATATGCAAAATATCCTAATTTGTAAAGTAACTAGTGACTACAACTGTCAGATAATTGTAGTGAAGTAAAAAGTACAATATTTAAAACGTAGTGAGGTAGAAAGTAACATGAAAAGACAATACAAAGTAAAGTACCTTAAATTTGTACTAAAGTACAGTACATGAATAAATGTACTTAGTTACTTTCCCCTATTGGCAACATATATGTTTGTAACGTGATTTGATTTAAATGTTTATAATGTACTATTCTCACTTTGTGTGTGTATTTTTACCCTGTAGTACCTGGGTTTGATAACTAGTCCTACATATTGTTAACTACTGTTATTACATTTATGTTATTTACTCACCTGTTGATATTTTACTGTCTTATCTTTGTTACCACTCATCTCCACAAAAAACGCATTTTTTGCTATACTTTCATGGTTTTGTGTTAAAGATCATGAAGTCTAAATGTCATATTATACATTTTGTCCACTTGGTTTTGGTTATTGTTTTTAAAGACTCACTGACTTTAGCTAAAGGTTACTGTGAACATGTTTGCCCTTTCAGCTGCCCCCACAGGTGGTGTTAAACTCAGAATTTCTAACTGTTTCCCTGTGTTGAATCAGGTTTTTTAAAATGTCCAAATTCAACTTGTCGTGTTTTTGGTCAAAGAAGAAGTTGGCAGGAATGAGAAGTTGGAAGCGGACTGGAAAGGAAAGAGGGCAAAGTAAATGGGAGAAAACCTTTGAGAGTTAATGTAGTCCTTTATCTTTTCGCTCCCTCTTTCACTGTAAAACGCTCACTTTCTCTGCCTGGATCACCTTATACCATTCTCAGGTTCGGCATATCAGCACCTTTTTATGTGGAGCTCTTGTTACCTCACCCCACCCTTGGGAAGATGGCATTATACTGTATTTGGAAGTGTAACAGAGCTCCCTCTATCTTCCTGAGACATGCCACTGACCTGTAATTAAGTCCCATTGTACTATTCAGAAAAAACTCCTCACTAAAACGGACAGAGGGCAATGTGTGTGGACTTCCAACAGCTCAGATACCGCAGTGACTAATGCTCCACCACACAAGCTGGGTTTATCAAAATGGACCACATGCAGTACACATTAGAGCTTGTATTTTCCCTCTCCAGAGAACTCAAAGCAATGTTGATTGGTAATGAGATACAATCCACACTGTCCATCTCTCATTAGTGAGCCATTGCTGGCTGCCTCGGTCTGTGTTCTCACCGCTCTCTCTCTGTCTCTGCCTCAGCCTAGTGCCCTCCCTCCACCCCAGCTCCATCCCCGCCATTCAACCCCATTGATCATGCATGCAGAAATTTAACACACCCCTTAATTCCTGTCCAAATAGCTCCTGTCCCACTTCCAGAGCTTCATCTGCTCGTCTGCAGAGGATAGAGTAGGCCTATGTGCGGGCAGGACACTGGCTGCAGCAATCAACAAGGATCAAGTGTGTTAGAGAGGACATTCACACGTCCAAATCTGTGCCCAAACTTCCTGCGTTACACATTCTGAGCTCGTGGTGTTGCTCTGATTGATCGTGTTACAGATATTGTGTGTATTTTGTAGACACTTTTCTAGACACTTAAAGTGTGTTGCAGTGTCAGTATGCTAAAAAGAAAACCTCTTAATCTTCAAACTTTGCACCAAACTCTGAGCCTCAGGTAGGACAGCATCCATTTGTAAGTCTGTAAGTCAAAGCTGTCATTGTCTTTGAGTGGCTCAGGCTATTGATTGGCCTTAACATTGGTTACCAGGTCACATGTTGAGTCAGTGTTGAGAAGATTAGCTGGAGCTGGCTTTGGAACTAATTAAATGCTTAAACCCCAGCAATGAATGAGCACACAGCTCACAAACCTCCTGTTATACCACACTGCATAAGCTGGTGTGCAGTATGGAAGATGTATTAAGACAGACACACACACATTGTTGCTGGTGATATCCAGCACTGATACAAAGTGAACTAAGTTACAGTTAATAGATCAGTGTTACCATAAGAATGTAAAGTAATTATGGGAGTAGTGTGACTTCATATTAGAGACATATTGGCTTTATTTTAACTTAACAACATTTAAACAGGCTACTGGAAGTCAATAGTTGTGGCTTGACTGACTTCCATGAACACTGCAGTGTAAGGACCACACAACATTTACAGAGCAGCCTACAACATCTGTTGTGTGTAAAAGTAGTGGCTGTAATGGTATATATTTTATATGTTTTACCAAATTGAATAAATAGCACATGACATTACTTTCCTGACAAAAAACAACTATTTGCATTTACATGTGGTGTGTCCTAGTGTTCCAGAGACTTGGAACAGTACATTTTGCCTCTTAACACTTCAAGTCAGTCAAAATTAGCCAGAAAGTGACAGGAAGTTAGGAGATTTTGCCTTCATAATAAACACTTAATGTTTGTCACTTGAACAAAACAAGTACAGGGGGGTAGCTGAAAGCCTCAGAATCACTTTTAATGGCCTATGGTTTAGATTAATTAGCTTTTATGATTTTCTTTTCAGTCAGGTGAAGCTTTATTCTTTATGAATAACCGTTTATCATTATTATACAGTTACTTTTTTTAATCACATAGTATCGTATGGATGTTTGTTGATACAAATATAACATAATATCATGTATTTGATAAATAACATACTAGTAAAAAGTATGTTTTGAATTTCGTAGTTATTTACACTGAAAATAACAGAATAGGAGAACTCTGTGACTTAGCTTATTTTTGTTTTTTATTAAACAAAATGCACAGACTAACTCAAATTGTCCATCACATTAATATGATCATATTTGCAAATTTGACATAAAATAATCTGGTGTCTTCCTTTTTCTATAAATTTACCTCAAAGATCATCAGTGTGAGACATTTTCTATTTTTAAGGCATGCAGCCAGAGAGTAGGACTAAAGGTTCTTTCCAGGAAAGAGTAGCCTACTAGTAGCCACAGATCACTCCGAACAGTAAGCAAATTGTTACAGGTCTATTAATCAGCAATGTAGAGCAGCAAAATGGAAATCACTTTATAAGGCAATAGGTCTTTTTTCTGATTGACAGAGAGGGAATGTGCATTGGTCGGATACCTTATATTGTTTCATAACAGTTAGTTGGGCCTACCTCATTTACTCTGAACAGTGACATTTAAGTGACTACAATTCATTATGCTAATTACTCCCAGATTACTTTAGCAATTAAGAATAAAATGTCCAAATGCAGGATTATTTAAATTGTGCATGCATTTGGGCATTCATACACATGCAGTTTAGTTGATCCAGCATTGCCTTTCAGTTTTCAAAAATCTACACATATAATAAATGATTTACAAATACCACCCCTGATTATGAAAGTCCATATGGTCACTGTTGCCGCTCTGAAAAGGCAGGGTTTTATTTTGAAAAGCCGCAGCGGAAGCGGCTCGGTTGATTGCTTCATCCTTGACACCGCGTGCCCCGGTGGTGGGATAAGAGAGAGAGACAGCAGCGGGGACTGACTGGAAGAGGAGGTGGAGTCTGTCCCAGCCTGCATCTGGCCCGCTCCCCTCTCTGTCACCCCGGGCCAAACCCGCCCAGCTCCTCTCATTCACTCTCCGCCTGTTCTCCCGCACGGCTCGGCTCGGCTCGGACACACGCAGCACTCACACACGCACAGCGAGGACTAGGAGAATGGAGACGGAAGGGAGCCAGAGCAGCCTGTCCACCACGGACTCCCCTCACGACCCCTGGTAACGAAACAACTTTTTTGTTGTTGTTGAAAACTCTCTTCCCTGCCTCCACTCACACATCTCCGACACAGAGCTGGTGTTCTGCAGCCAGACTCAACTCCACACAGCCTTCATGTGAAATCAGAGATGACACACTCTCAAATTCTGCCTTTACCTCCTAGATTTACTTTTAAAACCTCAATAACAAGTTTTTTTAACTGTGTATGCCCAGAAGTATCCAAACCACTGAATCCTCATTTAATGAAAATGTACATATATTATATTTTCTGTCTTTTTTCCACAGCAAAATGTTCATAGGTGGACTCAGCTGGCAAACAACACAAGGTAAATCTTTTTTTCCACCACTAGCGCCCATAAAATGCCATTATGTGTTGAAAAACCCTGGCATGGATTAGATGGAACTAAGAGAAACTTATTTGAAAAGCTGTATTTCTTAATATATTTGCTTACATGGAATTTGTTTATTTGTTTTCTCTTTTTTGAGTTGTAAATATGAGGCCTGCTCCAGAATGAATGTGCCCATTCAGAAATACCATAGAATAAATCAGTGATTCTTAAACGCTCATTAAAATGTGTCAAATCAAACTGTTCAGTTTGTAAAAAGATGAAGAATTTTAGTTTGAATTCTTATGTATGTTTATATTTTTGGAGTCCTGATCACAGGTCGTTTTTTTAATTGAAAGATGTGTGAACTTTGGTGATGAAAATCTCAGCAGAGTGAAAAAGTTAGACTCTCCGTAGCAAAACTCCTTGCTTTTTTTCTATCAAAAAGTTGTCCTGTTAACCTCTTCGTTCATCGCTTCATGTGTCTCCTCTCCATCTTGTTTTGTTTCTCAGAGGGTTTGAAGGAGTACTTCTGCAAGTACGGCGAGGTGAAGGAGTGTATGGTGATGCGAGATCCGGTTACTAAGCGCTCGAGGTGAGGGAGCTGTGAGCCCGGCTTCTCCGCCGGAGCTGAAAGTTTATCTGACCTCCATGATTCCTCCCTGCTCATAAAGTATCATTACATGTCAACATCAGTTTCTGTGTCATTAATACCTCCTCCCCCTGCTTGATGTCTGCAGAGGGTTTGGATTCGTCACCTTTGTTGATCAGGCCGGCGTGGATAAAGTTTTGGCCCAAACCAGGCATGAGTTGGACTCAAAAACAGTGAGTTCTCTGTATTTACTTCCCACCACCGGCTAATCCCATTGCTCAGTGTTTGATTAGTGGATTTTCCAATAATCCGCTAGAGAGGCGTAACGTTGCTACATTTTAGTATGTTTACTAAGGTTCCACTATGCTGATGTTTTCCTCAAACCATGTCCATGCCCGCTGCCACACCTCAGATGTGAGCACTTTGCACAGTTAAGTCAGTAGTCGACAGTGGAGACACACGAGAGAATGTGCTCTCTCTTCGCTCTTCAGCCAGACGGGCAAGAAAATCTCACCCAGTGTCCATTTCCATAGAAACAAGGGGGACCGGACAGGGTTGCTCTCACTGCCCATCTTTGATTTGCTTTCTAGAAACATTGAATCAAAACTTTCTGCTTACTGCTTTTTCCCCTGTCCCATGGGGACAGAAATTGTACCCCCAAAAAAGTTTCTCAATGGAATCAGCAGATGCAACCTGAAACCAGCAAGGTGTGAAAGCAGCAACAAACAAACTCCCTGCAGCTTCCTGTTGATCTCAGGGAGTATAAAATGTAGCGATGATAAAGTCAGCGTGGCACATTCAGGCCCTTTCACCTGTGTGAATTGTAACTTGAAATGTATTAATCTCCTGTGTTGCAGTGTGTGTGATTGTGTGTGTGTCTTTTTGTCAGTAATGAATGTGGGCCAGTCTGGGAACAATGTGGCCCGTTGGTCGCCATAGGGACCACTGCCCCCGCCTCTCTCCTCTGTGGGAGTGGTGATGGCTGCGGGTTAGTCACTGTATTGAAATGAGGGGAGGCTATTTCTCCTTTCCCCTTTTGTGCTCGGAGCGATGCGCCTTCTCGAATCTTTGGAGGATAAGTGGAGGCGCTTAAGAAGGAAATGGAGAAGGGAAAGAAACAGGTTGATTGCTGCACAAAGTTACAAGGAAATGAGAAATTTCTGTTATTATGAATCCAAAAACTAGCAATGGTGGACGTTGTTTGATGTAGTAGTCAAACTGAATTAGTTTTTTGGTATTTTTTTTGGTTTCCCCAGTGCCCCACTACTATAGTGTCACTTGCAGGCACGACAGCTATGACAAGTAGCGCCATCATGGTTGGACGCCACTAACTCGCCATGGGGTTTGTTTCCATAGTGACTCCCCCCTTTCACAGTTGAAGAATGGCTCTGTCACAAAAGAAAAAAAAAAAGGAAGACAACAATGCACATCATTTACAATCATTTCTAGGATACCAGAAATCAAGACAGCATAAACAGTCACAGTCACAGATAATGGAGGTCATGATACTGACTGACTGTTTATCCTCACATCGCCTCTTTTGATACGCAACTTATTAAGTTTATTCTTGGAAGACCCCAGAGACGACCATTCTCTCTTTTTCATTTGAGTTTTTCTTCTTAACTTCTGCATGTGTTAACTCGGCGCAGCCTCGTGGGCCATGGCAGGGCCCCTTGTGGCTGGCAGTTGGGTGTGTCGGTGGTGTTTGGTGGGGGCCGTGGCAGCCTCAGAGAGTGTGTGTTTGGCGTGGAGAGGGCTCAGTGATCAGCCACAGGAGTTGGATGGTGAGTAGAGTAGTCCTTTTAGACGACTCACCCTGCCCCCCTCTCCCTCTCCCTCTCTCTCATGCTAACAGGTTATCCTGTTAGAGAGGGTAGAGAAAAGTTCTCCAGTGGCAACAGAAAGAATGTGCCATGCTGTGACCGACTGAACCGCTCCGGCACTGGAATTAACAGAGCTTTGCACAGCCGAGAGGCTAAAGAGCAAATACAGTGCCGCAGAGGAATTTATTGGTACTTATTGTTGAAGGACAGATGCGGCCCGGTTTGGACCAGTGTAGGAAGGCAACTTTTACTGTGCATTATGCAACTGCTGTTCTGTTAGTTGCCCCTCTGGGTGCCCTCCCAGCTTCCTGCTATCTGTAAAGTCAGAGGCGGCCGATGCAAACTGCACCTTTGTGGGACAAAGTTTCCATTCAATTGCAGCTCCAAGGTGCACGGCGGAGAGTTTTACAACAAAGTCACACAGCTCTTTTGCGGAGAGTTGCATCGAGCATATTTGTGGCCCCCGTTAACCATTTCCATGCAGACCTGAGTGGAAAGAAGAGGGTGGGGAGGGTGGGTGGTGGAGGCATCTGTGATTAGTATGGCTCTCTTAACTAATAGGATTGCAGTCAACAAGCTTGAGTTGTTCCTCAGAGAAGTTGAGGGCAGCCCAATGGGCATATTGCGTTAAGTGTGTTCCCAGCTCAGGCTTTGACAGGCAGTGCGCTCAGCCAACTGTTGCATAGCTGGGATGGAGTTGATCAAAGGGGATTGCCCTGATTTCATAAACCTCTTGGAATTACGTTCAGCTTCCTCCCTGTTACCTTGCTGTGAGTGCGGAGACATTAGGCCTATGATACTTTAAAGTAACTTCACTTGTCTTTATATATACATTTTAAAGATGTTAAAGATCCCCTCCAGACATGTCTGTTTAGAACATATAAAACATGTCTGCTTGTTGAAATAATATTTGTGTTTGATATGTGTTATCCACAAAAAAGTTAAATTGCCTCATTTTCATTTCTCAAAGTTAGAGTTACTTCTTTTCTCTCATTGAAGAAATTGTTGAATATGCAACTGTTGGACAGAAGATGTCTGATACTTTATTTTAAAAAAGAACTCTAAGTGTATTTGCATTGGAATATTCACGTTTATACATCACACTTGTGTAAGCTGCATATTGGACTAGTTGTTATTTCACAAATCCTGAATCCCAAATCCATTAGCGTATTACACTCAGATTTTAGGTAAGTACAGAGAACCCCCCCCCAGCTTTTTAGTGTCAAACTCTACATGTAGATCCACACAGCGACGCTCAAACATCCAGATCTTTGAGCGGAGGGGGACTTTAACAACATCTCTTGACTTTGCTCTGATCAACATTTTGTTTCCCCACGAAACAAACCCACTTCATTTCTACAGCCACTTTATCTGTTTAATGTCCACAGTTTCCTCCCCACGGACGTGCGGTGTGCTGCCATGTGTTTGATTTTGTTTGTGTGTGTGTGTGTGTCTGTTTGTTTTTGAATGTGCACAGGAGTGTTGGACATCAGGAGGGTTGGTGACCGGAGGTGACTATCAGAGTAGTTTAGCCACCATAGAAACTAAACAGTAGACTCTGCATCTGATCCTCCAGTCTTAGCCTATAGTCTTCTCACTCTGCTCTCTAGAAGAAAAGATTAAATAAAAGAAGAAAAAGACTTGCGGTGATGTCGACTCTTATTCAAGTAGAAACAACACTGTTACCCTTACTCTGGTAAACGCATGTGGTTTACCATAGAGGCTCTAGCTCTCTACTGTAGTTCAACTCTACCCTCTCATGGTTACGGACTAATCTTAGCGCTGTACTGTCTCAATATCTGTTAGTGTAACTGCAGTACAGTGTGGAGTAGTCTAGTTGTTCTCTAGCTCTATTAGACCAGTATAGACTAATATAGAGGTCTCAAATTCCAATTTTACAGCCTGTCTATGATTGCATCCTCGTGGCATGGTGTGGTTCTCTCTCCAATCTTAACCTTGGTGACATTCAGTGGGCTCGGCCACATTATGCATCCTTCTATTGTTTTTTTGTAGTTGTAGAGTTAAGATTAATATAAGAAGTTAAGCTGGTCCTTTTTCCCGGGTGTCATCGTAAGGAACTGCAGGGTAGGACGATCCGGATCACCCGAAACGCGCAGGATGATGATCGTCCCTGTTGTTGTCAGCACTTCCATCAAAAGCTGAGGGAGGCAAAAAGCAAACAAACACAAACAAACAAAATCGGGTGGCTCTGCTGTCGGTGTGGCTTGATTGACAGCTGCTTCCTCTCCTCCGTCACATCTCCCTCTCCCTCCCTGGTCCTCTCGCGCTCTTTCCGACACACTTGTCCTCCCGCTCGGGCTCTCCTCGGAGGTGAGGTGTGTTTGTGATTGTAGTGTCCGTGTAGATTCCAGGAGATCACATGTTACATGGTGGTGGCGAGAGAAGCAGGGGTTCGCTGGACATTCCCAGGCATTCCACCTGAGCACAGCTGCACACACACACACACACATACACACTCATCTTTTTTAATCAATAATATTTCAGATTAAACATCACAAACGGAAGTTCTATTAGGACGGGATGTTTTAAAGGGTTGTTTCAACCAAACTATGAAAAGAACATTTTCTCACTTACTGGGGGAAACTACCTAAACAGGTAGTTTTGCTTTTCCTTGCCAGGTTTTGAGTACCTGTCTTTGAAATCCTTGGCTCCATATCAATACATTGGAAGTCAATGGAATTTAATTTGTGCTGCTCGCAATATATATAAAAAAAGAAAATTAATACAATTCAGCAGCAGCGTGTCTATACAAGAAACAATGTTACTGTTGCGCTGGATAAATCACAGGCCACACTGTGAACAGTTTCATTTAAACTGCTTTTAAGTTCCTAGGAGGAGGACTAACAGTGACAGTGACATTGTTTCTGGAAAGAGAGTTTAAAAATATAATTTGAAATTGCTGATCTCTCAGAACCTGTGTAAATAAAACCAAAACTATCTGCAACTTAATACCAGTATAGGGACGACGTCACCATCTGTTAGTGTGTGCTGATTTGAGAACATACTGTACATTTTATGTTACCTCCATCCAGTTTCCCTAAGAATTATAAATGGTAAACACCTTACACCTTAATTGATGAGTCATTAAAGAACCAAAGATGGGGGTGTGATGTCAGCGACACGTTGCTGGTTGACCTGTGTCATGACACAACACTAACCAGCCCTCTCTTTTTTCTGTACTCTCTCCCATAGATCGATCCAAAGGTTGCATTCCCTCGCAGAGCTCAGCCCAAGGTGAGTTAAACCGTCTCCTTGTTCTCGTCGTGCTAGTCTTGCGTCCATTGTTTGCAGAAGGTTAGTGTGTGTGTTGAGCGTTTCAGTCTCTTATCGGGGCTAATGCCTCGTAATCTGATGAACACGAGCAGCGCTGACATCACTGAACTGTTATGTGATCGTGCGTTAACAAAAAAGTTCACAATTTTAGAGACACTCATCATTGTTAAGCCTGCCTAAACGTCTGTATTGTATTTCAGGTATGCTTTGTCCTGATCTTAGCCAGTTTGCCTCTTCCCTTAACAACAACAAGGTGCAAAATAGAAAGGGTAGCTCAATGAGGCACAAAGGAATACTGGTAGTGAGTGTAGGGAGATCCATGTGTAGCCATATTACATTTTCCTTAAATGAAAAAAACGACTGCGCCATAGGTTAGTTTATGTGTCCCAGCTGCAAAAAGTGACACGTGAAGTATTTATGAGGATAAAATGGTAAAATTAACTATATATAAAAGACCAACAGAAATCACTGAAATTGAAATGAAGGAATGAATCATAACTGGATTAAAAATAGAGGTGGGTCTTGCAGAGAGCGCAGAGAACAAACAATTAAAGTCAGATATTTTCAGGAGAAAAAACATTTTTATTTTAATTTGCAATAATGTTGTAATGTCACAGTTTGACTTGCATGTATACACATGTATTATATCCGTTCAGCACAAAACAGGTATTACTTTATATGTTAACTGACATAATATTGTACATCGTGACGTGTCAGTAAAATTTTAATGGTACCCAGACACACGTCTAGTGTTAAAGGGTGTAAATATAACTGACTGATTCCTCACTGAATTGTATCCACGCACAGTCAACTAACAACAAGACGTGCCACATTCAGATGATGAAGTATAATATCACGTATATATATAGCCGCTGAATGAAATCTGTGCTGTGAGATGCTGCTTGTTTTCCCATTTATGTGAGTGAGCAAGCTCAGTTTTCCATCTTGTCACACATAGCTTTGAGAGAAAGTGGAAGTGATGCAAAAGACCAAAATAATTACAGGTGCCAAAGTGTTTGCTGCACCCAGGATTCGCTTTGTGTCCAACACAGGAAGTAGTGCTTTTTATTCAAAGATTGTGTTGCGCTGTCAGACATCGCACACAAAACAAATGTAGGTAACATTAAGAAGTGAGAGACAACACGTTTTGGCATCGTTAGCTGTGCTGTAAAAACACTTCATTTAATTGCTCTGTGTTTTTACCTACCTAAAATGCATATACTTGTGCTTATTTAGAGAGAACAGTAGTTCCTTTAGATTCCTTTTATAGGACTTTGTTGTTCCACCTCTTGAACTGATGGCTTCATCTTCACTAACGTGTAATTCCAATTTCTTTCGTGTCGATCAGAAAATTTGTTACGTTTTAGGCTACCCACCTAAAGAAAGTGACGTTTTCTGCTATTTCTCCTTTAAATTCGACAATTATGATTGTAAATATGGGGGCAGTGATAATTATATTTATTAAAACAATTTATATTTCTGTTTTTAGTGAAGTAACATTTATTTTCTCGGGTGCATTGGTCTAAAATTTTGAGTGTTTTTTTTTTTTTTTTTACGGTCTACACTTGTTCAGTCTTATTATCTGCACTAGCCTATATGAAAGGTGCTATCCAAGTAAAGTTTGATTGATACAGCAACGGTACAAATTAACACTGGTGTATTACTTAGTAATGCACATTTGGCTACAGTTAACACTAATAATACAGTCGTTTTTAAGTATTGTAACCCTTACAGTACTGTTTAGGACAAATAATTCACTGCTATTCTAATAGATAGGTCATTTAATTAAAAATGTATGATAACAGACAGTTATCTGTGACTTTCCTCCTCTTACAGTTAGTGACTCGAACCAAGAAGATCTTTGTGGGAGGCCTGTCAGTGAACACAACCATCGAGGATGTGAAACAGTACTTTGACCAGTTTGGGAAGGTGAGTGGTGTTTAAGAGCGTTAAAGTCGTCGAGACGTCACACTGTGGTGAATTTTCCTGACGGAAAATCAGCAGTATTGATCAGAATGGAAATAAGGATCATTTTGTCGGTTATATAATGGATTCACATACATTGGCGTTAGTGCAGAACCAAATCAACAGCTTAGAAACACGTAGTACCACATCCCACCAGCCCAGCCGAGTCTGATTCACCACAAATTCTCCCGAGAAAAACTTCACTTGGAGTCGAGTGGCCGCCTGGAAGTGAAGGGGTTACCGCGAGGAGGAGGAGGAGGAGGAGGAGGAGGAGGAGGGTGAGAAAGGAGGGAGAGAAAACGCTTAGAGAGGGTAGGAAGGGAAAAATAACGAGGCTGAGAAGCTCCGGGAGCAGCAGGCGAAGTTCGGGGGACAAGAAGAGGAGAGAGAGGGGAGGGAGGGAGGGGGTGGAGAGAAAAGTTTTGTAGTGAGTGTGTGGTGATGGTGAGGAAGGAGGAGGGATTATCAGAATCTGAATTAATCTGATGTAACAGCTGCTCCTACCCACAACCCCCTCCTGGCCCGTTACCGTGGTGACCTGCCTTGCCCATTGTCCCCAAGTAATTCTGTGGGTAAGGGGGTTTTGTTCTGAAGGAGGAGGGATGAGATGGTGTTGGGGGGTGAGGGGTGGAGGGGGTGTTAGCATGAGTGTGTGTGTGTTGGGTGGGGGTCATCTCAGGAGTTTAGAAAGAATAAACACAAGTCGGGCTAATGCTCCAAAACCAGAAACTCATCACTCAGCCTTCATTTTCTTTAAGCATGTGTGTGTCGTTTAATATTTCACTATAAGGTTTTGTCCAAGTTCAGATTTTCTGAGGACTCTCAGTGACATGAGGCAGAGAATAGATGATGGGCTGACAAAGGCTCCGACCAGGGAGGGAGGGCCTGATTGAGAGAGGTTTGCGGAGGCATAAGAGAGGGAACTGGGGCAAAGATGGGGTGTGTGTGGTGGGGGGTGGTTTACGAGGGCCATTATGCCTCTGTACAAAGCTAGACAAATATTTTGTTAGTTTGTTCAGAAATGATCTGCATGTTGGAAGTTTCTGGATTCCTAAATATGTCTTCAGATGTGAAGCTGACCGTCAATAACATGCAGGTTTGAGTGGGTTTTGGTTAAAACTAGTTAGACAAAACAAAACAAAAAATACAATAATTTACATTTTTCAGCACATCGAGCCCTTGAAACTTTTCAAAGTCAAACACATGAAGATTCTGTTTTTCGCCGGCGCGTTTCTGACTGCGTGGCACTTCATTTTCAGCGGCAAAGGTTTGGCCTCGAGTTTCCCTGCGCTCCCTCCTCAATCATAGCGTCGAGATGAATTTTGCCGAGAGAGATATCGAGGGATGGACGGTGAAATGTAGGCTCCAGCCATCCATGGAAGTTCCTGATTAGACTGCCTCACTGGACCTTTTGTGTCCCGTCCTGGTGAGGACAAAGGAGCGCGGAGAGGGATGGGCAGGGGATAACAGGGAAGATGAGAGGTGGAGAAAAAAGGATAAGAGGGAATATTGTCCGGTGGTACGCCATTAAAATGCCCAGTGTTTGAAATATCAAGCAATGATGTGCAAAGAACTCAGTTTGCGGTGTTTAACGGGAGCCGCGGGCGTTGTGATGTTTTGATTGCGTCCTGCAGGGCGACCATGTGTAGTTTCACTTCAGGTTCCTGTGTTAAAGTCTGGTTTTTGGTGCCAGCTAAAATGTAGATCTCCAGCATGAATAACAAAGGGTGCTCTGGGTGATGCGGCCTTCTTCAGCCTTGCTCTCCTCCCAATTGATCGTTTAAAATGTTGGCAATCTGAGGAGTCTCCGCTGTCCGGCCTCTTGGATTAAAGTGTCAGCTAAATGGCCAAAATAAAGAGTGTTTCCCCGCAGAGATAGAGAGTTGAACACGTTGCAGGCGTTGAGCAAAATGTCATGCTGGAAGGAAGCAGTGACTTGAGAGGCATCAGAGTAACAGGTCCCCTTTCACGCTGACACTCCTCACTCACCTTTGACCTTTCTGTAGGCAAACTGCCCTTGGGGGTACACACACACACACACACACACACACACGCTCACTCTGTGTGCTAGAACTGACTTTGCGTGAGTATGTGACTATGACAAATTGTTCAGTGGACCATATCCAGTAAACTTATTATAGAACCAGAGTGCAGATTAATTTACCAAATGTTTATTTGGACCTCCGTGTGCAGACTGAAATATAAACATGTCAACTTGTGACAAAAGGGAGGGGGAGAATAAAACAGCAGAGAGAGCAAGAAAGTGTAGGCCAACTTTGACATAAGAAACTGTGTGTGTGTGTGTGTGTGTAGAATAGACACCTGTGTCTTTGCTCTGTAAAGGGAGGCCGGACCGGAGGGAGAGGTCAAAGGGAGAAGAGGAGGAGGAATTATGGCTGACTGTGCCAACAAACAAAGCCTCCAGGCCTCTTTGTTCTCCCTCTCCTTCTCTCTTTGTCTCTTCTTTCTCCTCCCTTTCCACTTTGACCCAATCTTTTTTCTTCTTTCTCTCTCTTACAGGACTCTCTGTGCTCTCTTTCACCATATCTCCACCTGTCGCTATTCCTCTCGCTATCAGCTCTCCCCTCTCATCGAGTCTCCACCTGCCCGCAGGATTCACCTTTCTGCTTGTGACCGGCTCCTTTTTTTTGTCAGTGTTTCTCTCTTTGCTGCCCTCTTTGTCTCACTGGCACTCTCCCACTATTCATAAAGCATATTTGATGTTGGCTCGAGCTCTTTTATATGGACTTTTGTACAGTTGCCATGGGAATGTCAAACTTTGGAGGGGAGAAAGGCGGCTGATTGTGAGCTTTCTGTGAGGAGGATTGTGACCGGGGCAGATTATCAGCAAACACGACTTCCAACTTCTCATGCCACCCATTATATCTGTTGGTCATATGTAGCGCCACGGCTTGTTGTATAGTATTTCTTCATATTTTCCTGTCGTTGCCCCCCCCCCCTTCCCCCCTGGCCTCCTTTTTGTAACCTGTCGCTCGTCTCCAGTCCCCTCCCTCGTCCCCCTCCTTTCTGTCCATCTGTTGCTGAGCCTCCCTGCAGAACTTGAGAAGGGCTGAGGTCAGGCAATATGCCGCGTGGCAAGAGAGAGAGCGCCGCCTAAAAACTGTGTTGTTTGTCTCCCTGCAGGTCGATGATGCCATGCTCATGTTCGACAAGACCACCAACAGACACAGAGGTGAGACTGGACTGCCCCCTCTCTATGTCCGTTCATTCCCCACATCTCCCCTTCTCTTCGTCAATATACTACTCTTCCTCCCATTGATCCCCCTCCACCCCCCCACAGGCCTCCTTCCTGTGGGCTGAGCTGGAGGAGACGAACAGGGCTAGTCTAATTAGCCAGTCCGTTAATCTGGATCAGGATAAAGCCTCCTTAAGCACCTCCTCCCCACCCTGGGACTGATCGATTATGACAGCCTACCAGCTTTGCCCGGGCCTTCTGGCCAGGAAGGGGGGGGAGAAGGGATGAGTGCAGAATAACCGCATTGAAAGGGGGGGAAGGGGGGCAAATGTGTTAAGCGGCTATTACAGCACTGATTACTGAAGTCTATTAGCTGCACAGAAAGGCCTACTGTCTGAATCCACCATACTGTGTGAAATCTTTCTACTCATAAACCTGCCTTGCCCTCAACAGGTTTTGGCTTTGTGACGTTTGAAAACGAGGATGTGGTGGAGAAAGTCTGCGAGATCCACTTCCACGAGATCAACAACAAAATGGTGAGTAGCTTGATTCGGGAACAACACTCTTAATAATTTGGAAACTACTGAGTACTGATCTGTCTTTTGCCTGGAAACAGGTGGAGTGTAAGAAAGCTCAGCCCAAGGAGGTGATGTCCCCCACGGGCTCAGCCAGGGGGCGCTCTCGTGTGATGCCCTATGGAATGGACGCCTTCATGCTGGGCATTGGTATGCTGGGTAAGGTAGTATTGATTTGGACAGGAAGGATGTGGTTGTGCACACATGAAGCTGACAGTAACTATTCCTGCACTAAGACTGCAGCTGCCTTAAAGGTTACATGGTGCCTCCTGGGGAGAAAGCTGACCACTTCACTGGTGGTGCAGTTAACACCGTGCAGCCTTGTTTGGACTTTGGAAGTGATCAGAAAAGACAAAAAAATCTACTGCTTTGTAGAAAGTTATATCCAGTGTTTTTTCAACTTGTCAACACCTGCAACAAAACATATTCAGACTAAGACTAAGTAGTCAGATACATTCCAGTCATACATTATAGTTAATAATTGTTTCATTTTATATATTATATATAATATATGTTATTTAAGTTTTAATTTCATTTTTAAACGAGTACTCCAGCAATTAAGTGTTGCATTTCCATAAAGTTTCGGGACTCACAAGTGACAGAGACTGAAGATATTCTGACTGTGAGTCTACAGTTTGGGTCAATCTCCCAAAACGCTTGTTCCTACATTTGCCATAATGCAACACATCAAATCCCAAACCTCCAGTTCATGACCCAGGATTTCTTATAAAACTTTGTTTATATCGAGGGTCATCAGGGTTATCTGGCTTGGGCTATTTTTTTTACTTTGGAAAGCTCCTGCCACATTTTACAGTAGTTCTACTGACGAGTAAACTGAACCTCAGGTTTAAAATGGGTGGAGTGGCTCTTTAACAGTTCTGGGCCTCTCATCGCCTTGACGTTTTTCACCTGTTTGTGCATCTGAAGCTAAACTTGCCACTCCGATGCTACCACCTACTGTTCAGTCTCAGAACGGCACCCTTTTCCTCAGTATTTCAGAGCTTTGATTGGACAGTGTAGATTAGGGAATATGCCACCACGCTTTGAAAAAAATATTTAATTAGTTGTGATATTTATATATTGTAATAGATTACATTATTGTTGTACTGCTGAGAGTGAAACAGAAGACAAAGACAGTAAGCCTCTCAGTCCTGTCCTTGTGAAGAAATCCAGACAACAGGTATAGAATATCACCCACCTGCATGTCACAGACTGTTCCAGGCTTCACTGTTAGGTGGCAGCACAACCTTACACCTGTTACTCTTATATGTATTAAGTATTTTAACACCTCAGTGATTCTGGTGTGCACTGTCTTAACTCTGCATGTGTGCAACATTTTTTCGCATACCACGTGTGTCGTTATCATCACCACGGCAGTGATCCAGACAGTGATTTTATTTCCACAGGTTATCCAGGCTTCCAGACAGCCACTTACACCAGTCGGAGCTATGCTGGCATCACTCCTGGATATACCTACCAGTTCCCTGGTAAACACAGCACACTTTCTGCTCCCAATACAGTTGTTTCTGTGAGAGATAAATACACAGCCATCCTTAGTCAGCAGGTGCAAGTGTCCAAGTGTTCACCGTTATAGATGCATGGTGGTGTGTGAGGCATGAAAGGAAATTTCTATAGAGTTTGGCTCAGTGGTCACATGTCATGCAATGAAAGCACAGACACTGAAATCATCCTTGTGTCCCTTGTAGTCTATAAACACTCTAACATACACTACAATTATGTGATGGAGTAAATCAACATAATCAAAAGAAAGAAATATGACAACTTGTGCTCATTCTAAAATGAGATAATCTTAAATGACTTGCAGCAGAAGTCTCTCAGTTGTTTGCTAAAGAATTTTACACAAATTATGATGTCCAAAAACACGTTCCTGTAAGCTACCAGGGTTTCCTTCCCTTGTTTCCATAAGTAATGTTGTATGGTGGGCATCTGTACAGTTTACAGCCATGCTAGCAGCTCTGTGTGACTGTGCTTAGGCATAGTGGTGCTTTAAGCTAAACATGCTAATATACTCACAGTGACAATGCTAACATGCTAATGTTTTGTAGTAGTAGTATTATTTACCAGATTCATCATTATAGTTTAGCATGGTAGCATTTGCTAATACGCAAGTATGACCTGATGATGGTGCTAGAGGAAAAGTCCGAGGATCATTGCTGTCATAACAACTGATCCTCTGAGGACCTTGAATATCTGTAGCAAATATCATGGCAATCCATCTAATAGTTGTCAACTAGTTGTTTTAATTTCGTTGTATAATGTACAATGACAGTAAAGTTTCTGAAATCTGAAATCTATTTCACTCATAACACAAAATGTCAACTTCTAGTGGCGCTAGAGGAAGAGTCTGTGTCTCACAAGGACAGTAACAGTTATCCTGTTGGAAACATGAATGTCTTTACAAAATTTCACGGCAATGCATTTAATAGTAAATATTTGAGTCTAGACCGACAGTGCCATCCACAGAGCCATGCTGCAGCGTAGCTAAATATGTATTCATTCCCTGTGCAGCAGGTAAAAACATGGTTAAATGTAGTGGAAAAGGGTGATTTTGGTGCTGCTCTTTAACTTCAACTTTAAACTTTAACCTGTGTAGTTGTGTGAGCTGACAGTAGACACACTACAAATACAAACATGTTTCCATAGAAGCACATGAAACACTGTGAGGGTAAATGGCTGCTTGTAAATATCAGGGAGTGGAATTGCATCTGCTTAGCGTGTGTGTGTGTGTGTGTGTGTGTGTGTGTGTGTGTGTGTGTGTGTGTGTGTGAGTGTATGAAGTTAATCTGGGAGTTACTGCCTAAATTAGATGTTGAAATTAGATGTTTTACATATATTCATGAGGAAAATGCACAATCTTGAATTGAAGTTCTTAGTTTGTGTGACAAAGTTGTAACATTTGCTGTATTTCTTGCTATTCTGTAATTATGTATGAAATACTTTATATAACTATAAAACGTGCCTCCATGCTTTAATTCCTGTTTGCATTCCTCAAAACCTGTGTATGTCAATATGTACTCTCCATACCTCCTGTCCCCATTCCTGAGGTGTTTCCCTGCCTGTGTGTGTGTGTCCTCCTTGCTGCCGGCGGTGGTGTGTGTCTCAACAGCACTCTGATGTTTCTGTTTTAGAGTTCCACTTAGAGAGGACTCCCCTTCTGACTTCACCCCACCCCCCTGAGCTCACAGGTCAGTCAGTCCCTCCTGTGGACTTTACAAGCAGCATGTGATTCTGCTACACGCCATGTTAGCATCAACATCTGATCACTCTTTGGTTTGCATGTTTGTGTTTGTCAATCCTCCTCTCGTCTCTATCTGAAGGCAGGATTGCTGACAGTAATGAGGAAGGTTTTACTGTTTACTTTAAAGGCTCCCTCCAGTGACCTCTCATTAGCAGCACTATTATTGACAATTTTGACTACAACATCCTCATATTCTCAAGGCTTGGTTGAAAGTTTTTGGGGTCACTGGAGTCAGACTTTTAAGTTGTGTTATTAGTTAGTTATCTGTTTGCACATTAAGACATCTAACCTGGATCTTTTCTTTACTGGGTTTTTAGCCATTCCTCTCACAGCATATGGACCAATGGCAGCGGCAGCGGCAGCAGCAGCAGTAGTTAGAGGTATATCCCACTCAACAGAATCACTCTGGCATTGTCCCTATAAGAAGGAAGCTGAAAGTAAAAAAAACTTTTTGAGAGAAGTAATTTAAACCTGAAATTATAGACTTTTGGTCACTTGGCAGCAGCAGAATCAAGCTGTAAAGACTACTGTATGATAATTTTTTAAGGAAAATATAAGGAAAATATCTGTCTCTGTAGCTGTTTGTTTACCAGCCAGTCACTATTGGTGCTGAGCAGCTAACTTACAGTCAGCTTTTAGAGCTTTTTTACTGAAATATAAAGAATATAATGTTAAGAAAATCACATTAGAGGAAAATGTACAACTTATTGTTTGTAAAGGATCTACCTTAAAGTTATTTAGTTATAGTAAAAAGCCATTGTTTTTATTTAACTTTTAGGCTCCAACCCATCTCGCACAGCTGGATTTTTAGGTACGAGCAGCCCGGGGCCGATGGCAGACCTTTATGGAACAGCCAGTCAGGAGTCGGCAGTCAGCAGTTACCTCAGCGCTGCAAGCCCCGCCCCAAGCACTGGATTCAGCCATAGTTTGGGGGTGAGAAAACCTTTCTACTGATCACATATTTTAGGAACATTCACTTCTGTACTGTTGGGGGGGGGTTGTTTTTTTTACAGATAAACAAATGAGATATGATGTGTTAATTAATAACCTTTGGAGGTTCTGATTCCAGTTTTTGTGCTAAGCTAATCAGCTGCTGGCTGCAGACTTATATTTAACAGGCATATATCAGAGTGGTATTGACCCTCTCCTATTATTGCTTTGAAGTTACTGACATTGATACAGACGTTGAATAGAAACCCAGTTATTCATGTGCCTCTGCTTCTCAGCTGTGTGCCATCGTGGCTTAAGGATGTGTGCAGTTGTTGTTTCCAACAAAACACTGCAGCAGCTCACTTCACTGATCAGCACCTTCAACCTGAAAGAAGGGACTAATCAGTGAATTCAGATTTTCAAAAACAGCAAGCCAATAGTAATCTGAAACTTGTTTATTCCCACAGGGCCCTTTGATTGCTACGGCCTTCACTAACGGCTACCACTGAGAGTGTAAGTCAGTCCTCTTACTAGTCATTTTCTGGTTTTAAACATATAAGACTGTTTCATTCTGACTAAACTGTGAGTAATCCAGGTGCCTCTACTGTCAGTGCAGAGCTGTAGACTGAGAGCTGGAAGGAGTTGAAGCTGCTTTGGAGCTGATCTGGCCTGTCTCGGTCCGGTCCACCTCTCCCGCTGGGGCAGCTGAGCCTTCACCCCTCCACCCTGGTGTCAGCCTGAACCCAGCTGACCCTACTGACGCCTCACTAAACACCACCTCCTGAGAAAAAAAAAGAAGAAAAATGTCATAAAAGGAGTGAAAACGTTTATCACTACATGTAATAGCAACACATACATATGCTGTATTTTTAGTGTTTTTCTTTCTGTTGTTATGTTTCACCTTGCTGTTTTTTTGTGATGGCTACGTTGTTTCTTTATCTGTTTTTGGCTGTGTTTTATCGGGTCGTTTGACCTCTGAACGTGACCCCTTTTGAGGTAAGAGGAGACAAATCTCCAAGTGAAGCTTGTTTGAAGGTCAGGAGCTGTCATTTGTACTGGAAAACTGTATATTTGTCACTAGTTCATACTGAATTTTAACAAAACATTTGTGATTAATACTATTTCTTGAAAATGTGTCACAAAGTGTATATCTTGGTAGGTTTTTAACAAAGACTTGTTACACTAATAATGGTCAGACGACAAAGGTCATTAGTCACAGTTACATAATAGGCCTACAGGAGCTGTACAATTTTGTAAAATATTGTAAATATGACTGGTTTCTGCAGGGGCTCCGCTAATTTTTGTGTCTGGGAGGTGGGAGGCTTTTGGAGAAATGGTACGATTGCTTCTTTCAACAATCCTTATGTGTTGGAAAGCTTGACTGTTACGTATCATGGTTTTACACGGAAGTCAAGAACATTTCAGTGTCTGTCAATGTCAGACCAGCCATATGCTGGATTCCTCTCCACACATTTATAAAGCTGCCTTTCAGCTTTGAATTGAGCAGGACAGAGGCTGAGTCTGGAACAACACTTTACTTTTGGGGATACATTGGTGTGAAATGATGATGCTCCTCTGTCACAAGAGGGGAAAAAAACATGCTGTTTTCTTACTTTGTCATATTGTTGTTTTAACTGTGACTTTCAATATGTGACGATTGTTTGTGGAGGAAAATGAAGGAGTAGTGTGCAGGCGCAGTCATGCACAGTTAACACTGTTATGACTGATTCACTCAGCAGGTTGTGTTGGTGTTTGCGTCAGTGCGTTGTATGGTTTTATACACATTGGTTTCCAATGTGCTGTGTTGTTTTTTTGGGGGGGTGGGGGGGTGGTACCTCAGTTGCAAATGTGAAATTTGAATTTTAATCAGACTTTTTTTGTTATTACGTTAACACCAATGTCAAAGTGTGGATGGTTGAACCTTTTAGAAAGGTGGCTTTTCCAACTGGAAGAGTTGGTCTTATTAACTCTTGTTTACCTGTCTCCCCCCCCCCCCAGTCCATCACTGCAAATCCACTGGAGGTCACGGACTGTAGCAATGTGACAGCTATTTTTAGACCAAAACAATTATGTTCAGAGCTACTAGGATGTTGCACTGGCCGATCACGAGAAATGTTTTCCTTCGAATGTTAGCTTAAGAACATAGCACTCTCATCTGCAAAGTACCAGGTTTTACATTTTGATACACTTGCTCACGCTGCTGCGGGCTACCGTGGCAGTTCTTCTGATGCTGTTTTTCACTGAAAAATAACAACTTTGTCAACACTGTAACATTTTATGATTTTCTTTTTCCTGTCATGTTTATTCCTTTGGGAAAAAACTTTTTAAAATTCCTAATAAATTATTTTAAAACATTCCATTTATGTGTCCTGTTTGACTTTCTTTTGCACATATTGACGCCTATGAGCTTAACAGAAATGCAATTTATTTATTAAACAAGAATACCCAAAAAAAATTCTCACAAGGTTATGAAGATTTAGGCTTTTTGACATTAAAGGTTGCTGAACTTTATGCTAGCTGAGAGGCTTTCACACATCTGTCACACATAACATACACACCAACATGAAGCAACTTTATTTAACACCTGCTGAGGAAACCCCATGATGAGTCTTTGCTATTTTTGTATAACTATAACTTTAACAAAAGTCTGTACTAAATTAATATTGATTTTTACTAATTTACTATAAATGTGTAATAACTATTATGAATTTGTATTAAAGTACAAAAAATCCTTTAAGCTATATGAACCAATAAAATGTGTTTCCCTTCTTCTCCTCGACATTTTTTCTTTCATTGTTTCACACTCCCTCAGTCTGTCTGCTGGCCTCAGTCTTCAGTCTGCTCAGACTTCCCAGCAGTCGTGCTTTGTGTCCCTCTCATATCTCGCTGCTGTTCTCTCTTCCATCATCACTGCTCCACTGCTTCCCCTCCCTCGACTCCACCTCCACTCTCCCAGTGTCTCAGCTCAGTTGCCTCGCCTCTCTGCCTTCACTGTCTCGAGGGAGCCAGTCATGAACGCCAATCCCTCGCTGGACGGGAGCTCCAGCATCCTGAAGAACAGAGAGGCTCAGGAGATCCCCCTCTGAGGAACTACCTCTGTCTCACCATGTTCACCTGTTTCTGCCCTGCGTGGCCCATCAATATTGTGGCGCTGGTTTTCTCTGTTCTGGTGAGTCATACATGCTGAAAGTGTGGGGTTTGTGGACATGCTGGGTTACTCTTCATGAATAGTTACAGGATAAGATCCTTCGAGTGATGTTTTTATGACATTTAGTTGTTTGCAGGCAGTGCATAAAGATCATTCAACACACGTCATGTGGATGCTTAGATTAGAGAAGAGTGTGGGGAAAAAACACCATGAACAGTATGAGATGATGGTAAATAACATGCCAGAGCTCTGGATATATGGCACATTAACACCTAATTGCCATTTATGTAACTTTTCTGTCTATTGATTAAGCAGCAAACCTGTGATGTATTGCTACAAATTACTATTATATTTATAATATTATAATAATATTATAATAATATAATGAGATGCATAAATAGCCTCTCCATCTCCAGTTGCACATTCACCTAATTAACAAATACTTGTACTGATGTGTTCTCAGATCAAATATACTTCCAGTTTAGACACTGTCCAAGTGCCAAACCATGTTAATAACTGCCTACTATAATGTTCTACACCATGAATCTACTTCATCTGTGTTTGTTTTAATGAGAGGAAACTCTTCCTGCAGCTTTCTGGTATGTGGTACATAAATATTTCTCGTTTGCCAAAAAGCCACAAATTGTAAAGAAGTTGAAGTGTTATATTGGAGAAACACATTTAGGTTTGTCTCGAGTCTTCGGGCTGTGTGAGGGGAGATGGGCTTGTGTGGAATCAATGTGCCAACAGCAGCTGTTGCATCGTTGTAGCTGTGAGTAACAAGATGAGGCTCGTAGGCGCAGCAATCCACTGCTTCTCATCGCTGAGGATGTTGGCTTCAATACAAATACCAATTAGAGTCAACAAGAAAGGCAGGTGCAGGTGGAGAAATGTAGATGCAGATTCCCATCAAAGAAACACGCCTATAGGTGATATGTAACTTGCTGCTATGGGGCTTAACGTCACAGAAGGTGGGACCCGTTTCTCTTCACAGCACCTTCAGCCTTGAATTTGACCTTTCCCTCACTCTACAGGCCCAAAAGAGCTATGATGAAGAGGACTATGATGGCTCCAAGCGTCTGGGTCGGAAAGCTCTCCACCTGGGGATTGTTTCTTTTATCATTGGCCTTGTGTGCATCACCGTGTACACCGTCGTGCACTTCACTACGGTACGAATGCACCAGATATATATGGCGCAACAATACACTTTATTATAAAAAGATTTCAAGTATCTTTCTTTTCCCTTCACAGCATTTAGTGTGACCTTTTGAGGAGGAGGATGAAGTGGATAAGAGGTTCCATGGGATGCAAAGGAGCTCTGCTGGGTTTCAGGCATCAACAGCTCTGGAGGTTTTGCAAGAGCTGGCAGAGTCTCAGTTTACTGCTGAATACTTGTTGCTTTCAACTAAGTGTAAATGATATTGTTTTTGTATTTGCAAGGTGAAAGGACCGATTATGCATACAGTATGTCTCTATGACCCTACCATGGCAATCGTGAGCGGAGAGATGTCTTTCAAATATTGCTCTGCTTTGCTGTACATGTGTATGTGAACATGTGTAAGTAAAATAAATGTTTTACTTATACAAAACATTGGCTGGTAAAAAAGGCATCAACAAGAATTTTAAATGTAATAAGATTGAAAAAGGAGTTTTATTTGAAAGTTAGATATGATTGTTTTTAAAAAATGACATGCTTATTTGAGATGAAATGAAAACTAGTTTCATAACTTGAGCTGACCAAAATGTATATTTCTAACATTGATAATGCAATATAATAATATTCAATACTGGTAGAAGCAATACATAGTACAACTGTGCAATAGTAGTCAGTGGATGGGTTTCATAATATCCACTCTGCTTGACCAACTGTTAGTCTGAGGGGTTGTGTACTCTGAAATGTAATATTAACACTGTTACAAGGCTAAAAATAGAGCATATAATTTCCGGGCTGCGCAGTGATCCAGCACACTAATCACAGAGAAAATAAAAGTTTAATCGCCAACATATCAAGGTGGAGGAGTTTTACGTCCCTGTGACCCTGGTAGTATCTGCACTACCTCGTGGACAGCACCTGGAAGCTGTCAGTAGCCTCTCTGTTTGGTGTCCACCATGTCCAGCAAAAGAAAGTTCTTAAATGTACCTAGACATTTCTGACCAAAGATTGATGATCAGCTTTGTTGTTGTATTGTGGAACAGTACGGCCATGTGTCTTGGCCAATCATGTGAAGGGGAGGAGCAGACTTGTCGAGTGATCAGCACCTGCTAGTGAGCTGGATGAGACGACAGGGGAAGTTGCTGCATTGGTGTGGTGATGTAGTGAGGGTGAACTGGAAATATCAAGCAGAGCACGCTACTGCCACTCGTCAATTTTCACCGCATGAACTCTTCTTGCATTTCAGGGGAAGGCTGGGTGCACAGAATTGTTTGAAGGTTCGAAGCCAGACTCGAGAACTATCTGAAGGAGGTCTTCTTGGCCTGAACAGGCCGTAGGAATCCCCTCTACAGAACCCACAGAGAACTCCAGCAGGGGTGGGGTAGAGCCTTGTTCCACGCTGACCTTCAGTGAAGACTGTGATGTGATCACCTGAGGGAAATACTGACCCTCTGTGGGGGAGACGAAGCTGGAAGACAAGAAAACATGTCCATCATGGGGGACCATCTGGTGTATCAGTTTTTTATTCTCGCAAGGACACAAGAGGTGTCCACATGAGCACACCTAATCTACATGTTTTATGAACTTGGAGAAGGTTTGTGACCATATCGTGCAATGTACCCCATTGGATGTGCTGCAGAGATGTGGGTTGTGAGGTTGTTGCTCCATGCAAACCAGAAGTTGGAGTGTAAAGCGGAAAATAATGCAGGCATTACATATATGACCTGAGAATGCCTTGGGATCTCCCAGAGGGAGAGCCAGAAGAAGTCGCTGGGACTGGGACTGTGGGACAGAAAACAGATTTTAAAGGTTGAATTTTTTTGTGGATTTAAACCACAGTTCCAGGTGAAGCACTGCCAACCTTTTCATCAGGTTCCTGTGTGTCAGACTACGCCTGGTGTTTCCTCTGTGTTGCCTGGTACCAATGGCCAGCAATACAGAGAATTCCTGGGAACGAAATGAGGTAATATTATATTACGATGAATGCATTCCATAACAAATCTAACCATTTGAATTTCCTAAACTACTACTACTACTACTGACCTGCAAGTTGGTTAGTCACCACATGTTTGTGCTGTGTTCAAATCCAAAGAACTTTATTTTAAAGTGTAGATCTAACTGTTTCCAAAATTACCAAATACTCTGAGGAGGAAAAGGGTAACCCTTCCTAACACTGACATACTGATCACTCAGGTATTATTTTCAGTGTCTACAGTGACAGGCACATGCAGAAACATGATAGCCGTGAGAACGGCTGAGAGAAATCAGAGTGATACGGTACAAGGACACATTTTTGCTGAGCCGAAGAAATCTTAAAAGGCTACTGACCATAGCTGTCAGCTTTACAGGCCTCTCACTGCAAACAATACAAAAATACATTTAAAATGAACACAAACCTATGAGCCAAAATACATTATTCATTAAAAGGACACATTTTTTAACACATTTTAACAAGTTATTCTGACAGAATGTCATCTTGGCTGATAGTTAACAAGTAAAGCTAAAAGTAAATGTATCTTAATGATTATATTCATATTATCCAGTAATGCACATGATATATAGTTAAAGATTAGAGGGAAAATGAATTCAATTTTGTAAAACAATTGTTGTTTCTTCTTTCCTACCCTGTTAATTGTCTCAGTCTTAGATTCAATGTGTGTATATTTAAAAGTATATTCTCAAGTGTGTGTGTTCGTGTGTCTTCTGTTTGTCATTTTTCCGTAATTCTTTCAGAATGAACCGGTCTGTCTTTGTTTAATCTCCTCTGTCCTTTTTTTTTTTTTAAATATCTCAGTTTACCCGACAGCTTTGCTCTTATTTCATAATTAAATCTGTTATCCGGTAACATTTTAGCTTCATAATCTTTGGGGGAAAAATGACATGTTTTTCATGTTATTAGCAATATATCACAATGGTGACATGTTTAACTGTCAGGAACACATACTGACCAAGCTCATGGACTCAATAAATTATAATTATGGGTAGATTGTTCAGATATTGGCCGTGAAGGTTTTCCACCCTGTTAGGGACGTTTTGCCATCTGTAATGTGTGAATTTGCTCCTATATAATATCTCCTTGCAATGTGCAAGGAGGGTCACAACAAATAGCTTTGGGCGTTTGTGTGGTTCCACTTTAGGAAAGCCAGGGTAATGGCTAAACCTGTTAAAACATGTCACCATGTTCACAATCAAACATGACAAGTGGGTCAACAAATCTCTGTTCAGGTGGCTACAGAAGGAATAACAAATTAGAGGACAGATAGGAGAAATTGTGTTTATTAATATTTGATTAAAAATAATCTGTCCGAGGTAGTCATAAATATGAACTTTGAATATTGCTTGTAAAGAGATAAAGAAAGGATCTGCAAAGTTTGGTTAAAGGTGGACTAAGTGGTGGTGCCACTTCCTAACAATATTGTATTACATATTATTTGCAATTTTCAATGACACAATTTCTGTTGTATTATGTAGTAATATATAAATATAATTTGCAACATGCACAAAATACAAGTTATTTTATAACAATTTCCACCCTGGTATGTTCACATTCCACCCTGTTAGGTCTATAAACCTAACAGGGTGGAATCTAACAGGGTGGAAAAACGTTTGTTAAGTTAGCTGTAGCTCTTTGAGTGATCAACATTTAGCTAGCTATTCTTCTACAGATAAAAATTATGTCAGATATATTTTTACATTTTTTGATTGGCAAACATCCTCTATAACAAAGCCCTGACAGGGTGGAACTCTAAGAGTGTGACAAGCAGGATGATGAATGAAAAACAAAAAAAATAAGTTAGGAATGAAAGTTGAAGCGTACCTGAATTTGCACAGTTGAATTCCCGCCTTAAAAATGACGTCACTTCCTGAAAATGTTCTCATGGGAAATGTAGTCTTTTATTTGAAAGGTGATAAAGTACTTACTAACAGGGTGGAAGAGGATTTCAGGGACACACAGTAAATTAAGAATTAATTAATTGTATTAATTAATTGTAAAAAATAACTATTAACACCTCATTTATATGTATCATTAGAGGCAGTTTTGCCTAGTTTATAACATAATTAAAGAATATTTTGAGGTTTATCATTTCATGGTTTACAGTTCGTGTCAAAGTTGACTACTTTGCAC
>JAVQJL010037227.1:2500-32839 GCA_036024295.1 Nannoperca obscura
TCGTCCATTTCCACCTCAGATGAAACTATGATTGACATCTTGTTTTATTTAAATCTTTTATTTCATGTTTTTCTCTATAGCACAATCTCTGATGTTTATTTTCAAACCTAATTATCATAAATTGTTACTTGTTCACACGTACAGCTGTGTAATCTCTGCTTTAATTGGACGAACTGAACATGAAATCCCACCTCCAATGAAAGACGCTTTGTAATCAGAGCAGATCGTCTGTTTAAACGTCTCAAGGCCACGAGGCAGTTTGAAGACATGTCTGTGTTTGGTGTAATAATTACCTCCCTGGGGAGAAGCATTTTGTAGGTGCCTTTACTCGTCACAGGTTAAAACTACAAGCTGATTACTTTCTGATCTGATTTATAGATGTTATTCTATAGAAAACTCCTTCCTAAACTTCATTCAGGGGAAAGGTGCTACTGAGAAAAGCAAGATTTCTTTAAAGTATTATTTTCTTGTGAGATTAAATGTGGAAAAGTATAAAAGTTGTTATGATGATATGTTACTGTGTATTCTGACTGACTCCCATGTCTGTGACCTCCTCCTCTCTAAAGCAGTGAGCCCGGAGAAGGAAGACTACTACGCCGACATACTCATCTACGTGACCGGCTGCGTGCTCTTCATCCTCGCCGTGGTCATCGTCGTCCTCTGTCGCATGAGGATGACCACGCAGAAGACGCTGCCCACGCCGCCCGTGCAAAAACTGTCCAAGTTCCCCCTCAAGAGACAGGTAACAGAAAGTAGATACAAGATTCGTATGAACACTTTCCCCTCTTTCTCTCTCTCCCTGTCTGTGTCGTTTAGCTGTTAGCATACGTATAATACATGTGGTCCAGCGTGATGCACCTGACACACTAAACTGAGTTGAAAACATCATATAACATCTCCCAGGTACTTTTAAGCAGTATTTCACTTGGCTTCCTCAGGAGTAATCCTCTCATTACATTACAGGTTGCTGGTCCTGGAAAAACTTTACATTTTCAAGGTGTTTTCCAAACACAGAAAGTTGGGGGGAAAAGTCTAAATTCTAAGATTCACTGCATTTTTCTTCAATCTGAGCTTCAGCAGAACTGAGATTATTTAGAAAAACTACCTCAACAGTCAAGGAAGGAGGAACGGTATTAACTGGAGGAAGCACTCTGATTTAGTTATGGAGAGTCATGGAAAAGTTGTGTAATTTTTCTGCATCCGTTTGCAGTATCTGTCTTTTTAACCTCTCTAACTTCAACAGAAGGACTGCATGCAGGACCGGACTCACCAAGCTAACAGTGTAAATAAACCGGAGGTTACTGTGCGTCTATCTGTCGTGGGTCTTTCGCCGTCCCGCTGTTTGGGTGACGTTGTGCGGACGCTGGAAGGAATCACACGGGTGACATGTGTTCACATTTCTCTTGGAGTAGATTCAGCTCAGGGATATTTCTGCCCTCCTGTGACTGTCAGTGTTAGTTTTAGATTTCACCATTCTGTGTAACGCACACTCGCCCCTCAACTGTTTGGAGAGAAACAGAAAGTGGAGCAGCTGCAGAGTTGTCTCCCAAGACGAGCCTCAGTCAAGGCCGAGTCAAACCCAAGAGCAGCGTTCAGACAGAATACTGACCAGGACGGGAAGAACCCAAACATCACTTTGATATTTAACAGTGGAAATGTCTCTAAATGTCAAACTACTTCTATAAGGATGTTTTGTAAGGAGCAGAAAAGTAGCTCCAGGCTGCACCACTGAACACAAAGTGTCTATTCAGCACGCACGTTTTCACACTTTCAATCTTTTGACTGTAAGTCAAACATCCAAAACATTAGGAAGGCCGTGTTCTCACCTCCCTGTTTGTCTTGTTGGGGCAATTGTGCAAATTTGGTAGACAAATATTTGTGGAGTAGGTCAGAGTTGATCCTATATTTTGAAGGTATGTTTGTCACACAAAGAAATCAGTTTACTCATTTTAGTGATAGTTTGAGTGGTAAGAATTATGTTTGTGGTCAAACTTTGCAGGATTGTTCGAGGGGGGTTGTGCTCTCTACACAGGCAGTGGGGGGGGATCAGTGGTTCGACCGGGACAAGTCTGAGTCAAAACAGGACTAAGAATCAGACAACAGGCTTCCTGAAGACCAGGCCCGAGTACCTTCTGCCCTCACTCTCGTCTTCTCTTCTGTTCACTTCGTTTTACTCTCATCAGAAGACTTCTGTCTGAGCTCGTCAGTGTCTTTTTCTTTCGGGATGGAGAATGACTTGCGCCCTGTGATTGCACTGCAGATGCAAAGATCATCTGAATGTGTAAAATGCACATGAGTTAGCTGTTATCCATCCTGCCGCTCTCTGCTGGGCTCCCACCATCTGCAGGACACAGCCGCTGTGTGGTGCTTCTGTGTCGAGCTCCAGCTTTCCAGCCTCATAATTGAAGGGTTGTGCTTCTCCGAATGCAAAAAGATGCATTTTTAGAAAGGAAAACTGTAACTTCAGAGTCATAATTAAGTTCTTGGAAAACAAACACGTCTTTTAAAACCAAAGTCGGGATTTAGCTGGCAAGGTTGTGTTTTTTCTAATTAGTCCTTGTTATGTAAAAGCAGCATTGTTAACCCTCATCTTTGAAAGATGCTCTAATTGTAGCCTCTAAATCTTTTCTCTTCTGCTACCTTCATATACATGCTCTTATAAGGTAGTGCAGCCACAGATCTTATTGCATTCTTCTGTAATCTTTGCTTAGTTTTTGTAAAGCTAATCTCCTGGTTCTCTCCTTTCTTTTTCATAACTCTGAGTAAATCTCCCATAAACCCCCTGGCATGTTCTATCAGATATTACTTTTCATGCCTCTGAAATTGTGGTCAGGTTTTTTTTTTTTTAGCTTCACAGTGTTTTTCTCATTTCCCTCCGGTGGAGAAGTTGAGGAGGGGAGTCTGGTAAGTGGACGTGTTTGTTTCAGGACCCCACCTGAAGGGGTTGAGCTGGCAGACTCCGACACAAACAGATTCATCAAAAGCAGAGTCGGAGCCATCAGCTCCCAGCAGTCAGATAAATGGTGGAAGGACCGCCGGTCTGGAAATGGAGCTCGCTGATGGATAGAGATGTCCATCCCACCTCTGCATCCTCCTTCATTCGTCTTTGTTACCGCCTGCTTCCTCCTGTGCCCAGCCACAGGCCGGCTCTTTGTAAAAGTCACTGCTGGTGTCACAAATCAGGCTGGGTTTTTTTTCCTCAGAGAAACAGTTGCTGAAGGAGGTCTGACGTTCGGAGATGTGTGATGTTTGCGGTCTGCTGCTGCCCAAAAGCTCTCCGTCCTTAAATGTTGTTTTTACATCAGGAAGTTCAAAAGTTTGGCTGCCTAAGCATTTCAATATTCTCACTTTGTCTGGAGTTTTCTGTGACAATATCAATCCATTTAGATCAAGAGTCAAATATTCTGTGTTGGGTCGAAGGTCATGTTAGGCTTCCTCTGTTCCCTCCGTCGTCTTGTTTAAACACACATCACTTCACCCTTTTCAGAGACTATAACAGTTTGTTTTTGCACCCAAGCAGGTGTCCTTGGATTCTAACTCCTCCATGAACTCCAACACCCCCCTGGTCAGGATCGCCCGCCTGTCGTCGAGCGACGGACCGATGCTGGCCAACGTCTCGGAGTTGGAACTGCCCTCCGACCCCAAATGGGAGTTTCCCCGAACACGGTGAGCCCTGCAGAAAACGTGTTCTGCAGATCTACATTCCTGTCAGACAGAAACTGCTGCTCTGTGGCGCTTCTTTCACGCTGCCAAGCAACATATTTCTGGATTGACAGACACCGTGCTGTTGTCCTTGTGACATTATGTGCTGTGAAAACATGTGAGCCGTCAATACATCAAGGCCACCATGACACCTTCCTCCACACTTACTGTGCTCGCCAGTCAGTCGCTGGTGCTGCTTGCGGTATAAATCTCTGATACGTCTTGCTTTGGTTCCAGGCTGACTCTGGGTAAACCTCTGGGCGAGGGCTGCTTCGGTCAGGTGGTGATGGCCGAGGCCATCGGCATCGACAAGGAGAAGCCCAACAAGCCGCTCACTGTTGCTGTGAAGATGCTGAAAGGTTAGTGATTGTTGTGGCACGACCTTGACAGTGGCAGCACAGCACTGGAAGTCTGCAGAATCATGTCTTTCTCTCTGTTTTCCGCATGCATTTCTTTCCCTGCATAATAATTGATCTGGTTTGTCTGCTCTCGTGTCTCCCACATGACGCCTTTGTCCTCCTGCTTTGTTGATTTGCTGATCTGGCTTCATTCTCGTGTTGTTGTCTCAGACGACGCCACGGATAAAGACTTGTCGGACCTGGTGTCAGAGATGGAGATGATGAAGATGATCGGAAAACACAAAAACATTATCAACCTGCTGGGAGCGTGCACGCAGGACGGTGAGGCCGCTCTGCATCACGGAGGAGATGATTAGCACAGGGATGAAGCGTGTTCTCAAAGTGACTGTGTGTGTGTGCTGCATGCAGGTCCTCTGTACGTGCTGGTGGAGTACGCCTCTAAAGGCAACCTGAGGGAGTACCTGCGGGCGCGGCGGCCGCCGGGCATGGACTACTCCTTCGACACCTGTAAAATCCCAGACGAGCAGCTCACCTTCAAAGACCTGGTGTCCTGTGCCTACCAGGTGGCCCGAGGCATGGAGTACCTCGCCTCGCAGAAGGTCAGCCGCCACGACGCCGTGTCGCTAATACTGAAACGGAAAAGTCTGTGTGCCTGAGAATCTGCGTGTGGATGTGTGTCCGCACAGCTGCAAACTAAATAAGGATGCTTTGGCCAGAACTTACCTTTCCAATCTTTCTCTGACCAACAAACTGTATGTTAAATGTAGAAAATATCATTTTAAGTGCATTTTTAACACAAATCAAGTCCAGGAAAAGCCACAAATTGACCTTTGCTGTGTTTATGGGATAGGATTAGAATGAGGAAATAAAAATAACCTCATTGGGATTAGGTTGAGTTAATATTTGGGGGTTTTTGGATTGTGATAAAGTGATAACGGTACATGAATGTTGTCTGTGCAGTGTGTTGTGACGACGTGTGTCTGATGCGTTTGTACTTCCTCCCTCAGTGTATCCACAGAGATTTAGCAGCCAGGAACGTCCTTGTGACGGAGGACAACGTTATGAAGATCGCCGACTTCGGTCTCGCCAGAGACGTGCACAATATAGACTACTACAAAAAGACCACGAACGTGAGTGTGTCCTTCCATCAGGACTCTGTCAGAACAACTGTGTTAGGCTTTAACTTGCACAAAGGGATTAGGGTCACCTAACATGAAATGTTCTATAGCTTCAGAAACTTCAGTTTCTAATTTTTGAAAACGAGATTTTGTCTTTCAGTGTCACTATCAGGTCACAGGAGAATAACACCATTCAAGATTCTCCAAGGCTACAAAATCAAATGATGTGATAGAAATGTTTGACACAGATTTTATATCGATGCGTGGGTGATAATGACCTATCCGAAGTATTCAGAGTTCACTTTACCTAGAAAATATGATGGTGCTGAATGTTAGTGGCAGTACTGAAGCCTGCAGAGCTCCATCTGTGCAGCTCACAGATTCTAGATGTTTACTTTCTACCTGAGACTCTCACGACGAGGCGGCTCGCTGAAGGTCGAGGCAGAACTGTGTGTTCTGCTGTCTGCTCTGTACAGACCGGTTCTGCTGACCGCAGCGGTTCTGTTGTGCCTCTGTTGTTGCAGGGTCGCCTGCCCGTGAAATGGATGGCTCCGGAGGCTCTGTTCGACCGGGTCTACACGCACCAGAGCGATGTGTAAGTTTGCACAACCGAACCATCACATGCCGCTGTACATCTGAGGAATCCGGGTGTTGAAACATCGTGACTGAGCGTATTAGCATCAAACGCCGGGTTCGTGCGTGTGAATATGGAATCGCAGCGTTCCCTCTCTCCAAATATTTCCCGCTCGCTGTCATCTGCGCTGGCCTGATAATCCTGAGCTTCTTGTGTATCAGCAGCTCCACATTCCTCGCTGCGTTTGTGCTTTAATCTCCCGACACGACATCTCAACAACTCATTGTAGTTTTATCAGCGTAAATCCAACAGACGGAGATAAGAGGGTCGGTTTTATCCCAAGGTGTTCCCCTTGGTGGGGGATCGTAGACAAACGCACCCTTCACGACCTCGAGTGCTCCTGTGTTGGCTGCGATCAGGAGAAGAAAGGCGAGTTTAGGCGCGGAGGTCACAAAGTCAACCTGTCTTGTGGTAGCTGAACCCCCCCACCCCTCCCCACCGGTTGCAGCCAGACGTTGTGTCCCCAGCGCAGCCATCCAAGCACAACACGGGCCCCTGTCAACACTGGCTCGCCGTGTGATTACACCAGACTGGGAACAGGCCGAGAGGAGAATCAGCCTGCTCTGTTATTTCAGCAGGTCTGGATTACAGAGTCGATCCTCCCGCCAAACCTCCTGCTCCCTTCATACAGTAGTCGCTCCGCAGCCAGTTTACTCTCACACCCCCCGGGGGACCTTGACTTTTGACCTGTGATGGTTTTTAAATGAAACACGTTACGCCGACAACAAGACGGGGGGGGGGATTCAAACAGTCACACAACAAGCAAACAGCGAGAAAAGCACTGAGTGTGTGGAAACTTCTTCACACGGAGCGGTTGGCATCACGCTCCATGCAGCTTTCCAAACATTCACGGCTGTAGAGGCAGAACTGGCAGTGAAACTCTTTGCTGTTTTGTGCCTAATAAGTCATTTTCATCATCACGTTACTAATCCAAAGTTTCTACCGATACATTCAGACCTGAATATTCCTAACAGAGCAGTTTAGTGTGGATTCAGACCTCGTAACTCTTCGGCCACTGAGTTTTTCACACTGCCATCATGGAGGTGAACCTCGCTGCACCTTCAGATTCACGCACTAACCCGCACTAACTAACACACAGCAAGAGACGAGACTGTTTGGCACTGACTGACTGATTTATTTATATTTAGAGAAGAACAGGACACCAGGACGGACTGTTGATAGGACGAAAGACAAAGCAGGGCTTGTAATAAGTGTTAGTTAATAGGTAATAAGGCCCTAATAAGCTGCTTGATGACATGATCGTGTGTTTATACCCAGTGGGAACTTCTCTCCCATTCTCTTTCAGTCCAATGAGAAACTGTTAGCCGCCTAATAGCTTAAAGAAGTCATCCCCCCCAACGACTAGCAGCGAATAGAAAGTTCCTGAGATGGTCCTGAACCCGTCCTGACACTAAAGACCTGATTTGTCCACGTCCAGAACACAATGATGACTCATTATCTCTGAATATAGACGTCTCTCTTTCACCGCAGCGCCGTCCTCAGTCTCCTTCCTCTCCGTGTGTTTGCGGCTGTGTTCAGCCCTCTGGACCGCTGCGTGGATAATTAGATTTAGCTCGCTCAGCGCCGCAGTGGGAGGAGAAGTCTGATTCTGATTCACTGGACCAACGGTCAAACAATAGTACGCTGGGTTAATAGGCCGCCATTATCTGATTACCTTCCCTCATTTAGCCATTTAGGAATAATGCAGCAGTGAGCTCGGGTTAGAGGTGCACGAGCTTCTGGGACAGGCAGCAGCTGGACTCTGAAACATACAAAAGAAAACGTTTTGTCTTCCACACTTAACATCTTCAGCTTGCAATTCAAACTGAACCCTGAAAACCTTTTAAAGATGATTACATGTAAGCACAGCTTGGAGATGCTTAATCCTGTTCAGGATCGAATCAGCGGGGTTATTGAACCGATGACACAAAAATGTGTAGAGTTTTGTGGTTGCAAATGTGTATTATTTGGTTGAAAATGTCCATTTCTTTCTAGAGTTTTCACTTGCCCTTTTCTGGCTTGAGGGACGAGTTGTTGATTTTTCTTTTTTACGTATTGACGGACTGTCCCAGACAATCAGAATGTCAAATTGATTCTTAAACTGGATCAATATTCCCCCCCAACCGAGATTCGTTGGTTTATCTCTGAACCTCGACTGCTTTAGGCCACAAGTGCTGTTTGACCTCTAATCTGTATTCCTTGCGTGTGTGTGTGTGTGTGTGTGTGTGTGTGTGTGTGTGTGTTCAGGTGGTCCTATGGGGTGTTGTTGTGGGAGATCTTCACCCTGGGAGGCTCGCCGTACCCAGGAATCCCAGTGGAGGAACTCTTTAAGCTGCTGAAGGAGGGACATCGGATGGACAAACCCGCTAACTGCACCCATGAGCTGTAGGTGTTTCTCTGAATTATTGATCAGTTCGATCGGCTTGTTTCCAGGACCCCGATCAGAGCAGATGAACCCGACCTGGAGAGGAAATCATAGTCAGAAAAACAATGAACCTGCAGACTTACAGTTTTACTATTTGATCGTTTCCAGACTCCGTTCTTAAAAAGGGATTAAAGGTCTTCTTTTTTTATGTACATGTTACCAAAAGTAAAGAAAAGAAACACTTTCTTTGAGAGATCCATTGACCTCCTTTGGGTTTTCTCCTCATTCCTGTGCTTGTGAGGACACACGAGGACGTCCTTTACGTCTTCTTGCAGCTGGATGAGCCTTTACTTTGCTTTAACCTTAATTACAGACCATCAGCATCCAGCTGCAGATCAAGTAGACCGATACGAATCACTGGAAACTATTTTTCTTTTAAATGGATGTTTGTATTTGAATGGATGAGCTGCAGAGTAACTGAACCTTGATGTGGGTGTTTTCAGGTACATGATCATGAGGGAGTGCTGGCACGCGGTGCCGTCACAGAGGCCGACCTTCAGGCAGCTAGTGGAAGATCACGACCGGGTTTTATCCATGACCTCCACCGATGTAAGCGTCCCTGCACAGCTGCTGCTCGCCAAACACAAAACTCCACCTTTTAGAGTCACCTTGGACCACAGAAACGCTTCACCTCACAGAGCTGTAGCACGTATATGAATGGAGTTTGGTCACGAGTGGGATTTAAATCAATTCCTCTTCTTAAAACGACCTTCACTCATGTTGTTACAACAGCAGAAATTAGTAAATTAGAGCACAATCACCTCCTATGATATTGCTTTGGTAGTTGCTACGAGCTACAAGCTAACAATCAAATGTGGTTTCATATGACGGGCGGAGTTAGCCAGTCGCCCAGTATCATACTGGATCCAATACATTTACGTATTCGCCACCAAGCTCCAGATCAGACATCAGAAAAAAAGATTTAACATTTTACAGGAGGAGAAAAGAGGGATTTCTATATATATTATATAAAATCAATGACAAGAGAATGAACACGGGGATGCTGGATCAGAACTTGGAAAGTGTGTTTTATGTATTTGCACAAGTCAAATAGTCAAACCATGTTTATTACCTCAACCTAAATAGAACAAAACAGTTGTAAGAAAGAAACTTAATTAACATACTAAAAACTTTCTAATGTGACCAGAAAGGAGATTTGTCTGTGACACCCACAGTCTGACCTCTGACCTCCCCTGTGACAGGAGTACCTGGACCTGGCGGTGCCCTTCGAGCAGTACTCACCCACCTGTCAGGACTCCAACAGCACCTGCTCCTCAGGAGACGACTCTGTGTTCGCCCACGACCCGCTGCCCGACGAGCCCTGTCTTCCCAAACAGCTCCCCAGTAACGGGGTGATTAGGACATAAAACCCGAGCTGGGGGTGGGGGGGGTGTTGGACTTTAACCTCCTCTCACAGTTTGTGACTCTCAGAGACTCGAGCTCCTCAAGATATGGAAAATGAAAACTCTGCATGCAATACTTCCACAGTGCTTCAGCTCTTCGATTCCTCTTAAACTCTTCCTCAAACTCCTCTTTGGCTGAGTTTTCCTCCTCCTCCTCCTCAAGAGACTCTGGAAACATTGAAGGATTATTTTTTTGCCGTTGAACCATGTTTTGCGTTCTCCTTTTCGGGAAATGAAATTATATTTTTGTACTCTGGCCAGTCTTTTGTTACGGACAATCTGTGGGGTGAAACCATTCCGTGCCTACTGGGATAAAAACAACCTCCTGAGACTGAAGAAGAGGAGGGGATGAAGGGCATTGGTCAGTGCCTGGTTGGCGATCCAGTAGGCGAGGACCTCAGATCGCGGTAGAAGTTGATACCAGCAAACCCAGAATCCACTCCATGATGGGGCTCGTTCTTCTGAAGACGCTCAAATAACTTGCAGCTTTTACAGAAGACACCCGAGAGGATCCCACGAGCTTTCTCATGAATTCAGACGCACTCGTCACGTTTGAGCATCCAGAGGAACAAACCGCTTTTGTGATAATCGTGGAACCAATTCCTCCAGTGTGAGGCCAAGCTTCAGGTCATTGGGTGATTAGTACACTGAGCTTCGGAGAGACTTTTTTATGTATCTAGAAAATGATTTATTGTAAATATATAAATGCAAATATGTATTATATTGCTGTTCACAGCCATGTACTTAAAAGACAAAAAACTACATTTTTTAAAGTATTGTTTTAGGATGGAAGCATTGCAATCTAGAAGACACTGTCATGAAAGTGTAAATCATTTAATCATTTAAAGTTTATTTGAATAATTAACGTGTATATTTGTAAAGATATTTATAGACTTAACATGTGGTTTTACAGTTGGAAAGTTCTAGTTTAGGGTTATAGTACTGTACGCAAAGCTTTTTATTTCAATTTGGGGCTTTTTTGTAACTTATTTTACAGCAGAACTGCGACGTTATTTTTCTCTGGTTTTTGATCCATCTTCTTTTTTTTTTGTTTGTTTACAGTTTTAAAAAATAAGAATGTATGACATGAGGCAAAGAGGATTTACGAGAGCGAGTGTGATTCAAAAAAGTTGACGTTTGCAATATCAAAGCAACAATTAACTCTTGCTGGGCAAGAAACCGCAGCGCTTCGTCCCGGAGAGGCCTTTTAGTCTGACTGAAGTACTTAAAGACACGTTGAACATCTGCAACAACGAGCTGCGAAGCACGACTAGCCTTCAGAGAAACAATCCTACTGATGCTGCTGCACTCTTCACTCTCTTATGTATATTTGCTAAACAAATCCCACAATGCAGTGCTTCCCGTTCACTCCTAAGGTGGGTAAATACGAGTTTATGCAAAACTAAAGGAGCTAAATGATCAGTTAAGTAAAAGAAAACCATTCGACATTATGGAGCAATCTCAGATACAGCGTTAATGATACAATACATTTCCCAGAATGCTTTTCAGCTGTTATCGGAGAACATTTCTTGAACTTGTGGCATTCAGAAAAATGTGAAAACATGCAGGAAAAATTGTCAGCGATCAATTTTCAAGAGCGGACGAACAAAGAACTTTGCATTTCTCACCCCAGAGTTACTCTGCATTCAGCTGTAATGCATTCTGGGAGTTTGAGTTCAGTAAGTGCAGAAATTGCTCTCTGGAAAAAAGCTCTCGCTCCTTCCTTCTGATTCTTGTGTAAATGAAATACAACAGAAATCCAGAGTAGATTTCCATTTTCTGCTGTTTTGTTTTTGTGTTAAAGCATTTAAAGCTGGACGGTCTCTCTGTTGGCTTCAAGCTCATATATCGTAAGAGAAAGGTCACAGGGTGCTGTGTCAAAGTGCACTTGAGCAAGACGCTCGTGCACACTCGTGGATGCAAACATCAGCTTGAAGGCAGAAATGTAAAGCTGTCGTGTCCTTTTGTGCTTGAGTGTTACTAAAAAACAAAACCTGCCCGACGCTTGAGATGTTGTCGCTGCTCTATAGTATTAATACTGAAATGAAGGCATGCCGTGAGATTTACAGATCACACAGCTAAAGAAATAAATATATATATATATATATATACAGTATATGTGTCGCATTGTTAAAGGAGAATCTGAAGTCTGTGGTGGATCCTTTATTCAAAAAAGTGCCAAATGAATCTTAAAAGTCTATTTCACCGATTTCTGCAGATCTCTGAACCAAACGCTGCACAGTCGAATGTAGGCGGGCGGAGGTTACATGTGCAGGGAAGGATTATGGGATTGCTAAATGCATTTATCTCCCCTTTTTTCATACAGTAGTCTCTCCAGCTGACCCCCCCAAAAAATTTGTTTACAGAGTCTGTTGTTTAGTTTTTTATTGCAAAGTCACAAAAAGGGAAAACAACGTTCAGGCGGCATTGAAGGCTTCAGAAACACGATTCACTCGCTGCTAAATGGAAACGGTGGAAACACTTTACTGTGCATTGGCCTTATTTTAGTGTGTGAGCTGGATTTCATGTTTTGCAATTACCCAACAAGTACTTAATGAAACCTCCTCTTATTTAAAGTACTTAAAAGTATGAAAATCTGTTTAATTCTGTTGCTACACTGAGAGATTTATGTTTTTCAGCACCAAATTATGTCCTTTTTGTATCGGTTAACGCACAGAAACAAGGCCTTTGTAAAGTGAAAGGTTACACATTGAGGTTACACACCTTATTTCTATTTTCAGTACAAATTTGCAGTTTTGGGATGAAATCTATGAAGTGCCTGAAATAATTTAACAAACAAAAAGGAGATTAATTGATTCATTTTGAATGTATAATTGCAAAAAACAAACCCCATCAAACTAAAAGGAGCAGTTCTCACTAGAAGCAGGCTGTGTTAGAATTAGCCTGGTTTTATAAGACACAAAGGCGCTTGTGTAAAGGCGGGATGGATCTAATGAAACGGATAGTGTTTTGTTGTATTTATTCTTCCATGCTGGGTAAAAGCTTTCCCTATGGTGAGAGTATTTTTATTCATATCGATCTGCTTTTCAGTGTTGTTTTTCATTAAAGAGCCAGAAAATGAAGATGATGATGATGATGTAGAGTAGTCATTTTTAGATACCGACGCCCCCCATCAGGCTTTGCTCCTTGCTTAATTTATCCTTTATGGTATTTGGATTCCCTCCCTGGCCTTTGTTCTGTTCCCTCGTCGAGCTTTTTACTCTGACGCCACTCGTCTCCGTTAGATCACTTTTTAAAACAAGGATGTGTTGTTTTTAACGTGTGTCTTGTTTAAGTTGCTGCATGTTTCAAAATGCTGGTGAAAGATGGGCCTCTGATCAGCACAGTCAGCAATTACACTGTGATGGTTCTGATTGTGGCAAAACAGAACTCACAACTCTGAACGCACAGACATAATACACATATTTAAACATCCATAAATCCTCCTAACAACAACAGAACCTGCCCAAGAATCCCCACGTTTCTAAGTTTCCTTCAGTTTCAAAGTAATATCGTGATAGATTTCTATACATCCATGGGTACATCGCAAACAAGAGCTGTTAATAATTAATTCAGAATACTTTTAATAGTGCCGATTTGCCAACAAGTAAAGAAATAACAATATAAACCTTAAAGCTTCTGGTTGGGCTTTTTCCTGTGGTAACTGTGGACCTTTGGGAGCCAGCGTTGCTAAGAGACGCACTGTCAGTTACCGTGGTGACAAACTACAAACATTGATGCAAGACAGAACAAGCCCACATAATGTCGGCCGTATACCATCAGTAACTTAAGACACCTGTCTCTTTACAAGTGAAACATTTGTGCTAGCAAGTTAGGCTAACGGAGGCTAGCGTGCTAACATTAGCACTGGTTTATTATCTTTAAACAACTCGCCAAGATAAATACGTTTCATTGGACATCAGCAACGCAGTAGACGGGAGTTCTGTATCTTAAAATCTTTTTAAAAGACACATAAATCTTGAGTTTCAGTGTCTCATAATAATCCAAATACAGTTTTTGATGCTTTTTCATCATGACAGGAATGACACATTAAACAGTATTATACAGTGCAGACTCAGTATTGGACAGATGTTAAAAACAACAAATCCTCTCAGGAGTGAACACGTCTTCAGCCCGGCCTCAGCAGGGAGGAACTCTTACTGTATGTACAGTCACACATCAGCTCCACTCTGACTGCCTTATTTATTCTCTGTTCTGTTCCACAAAAGGAAAATCAGGGTTGAAGATGAACCTGGGAGGAGAGGGGTGTTACCTGCACACCCTTCCTTCCACAGACATCACAACTAGACATATTTCTCATATGTAGTTTTCTTTTCCGGGTTGGAAGGGTTCGTTTCACACAGTTTTCATTTCATCACGCAGTTCTAACCTGACCACATTAGTCCAGATTAATTTATAGTTTGAAATGTGCGACATGTACACGAGTAGAGGTTTTATGTAGCTATGTTAGTTTGCAAGAATCTTAGAGAGGAAGTGATTTTCACAGACAGTTTATTTGTTTCATTTTGCATTCCTCGGCAGGTTTTTTACAACAACAGTGAGACAAAATCACGTTTGTCCTTTTTGAATCCCACATAATTTATTGTTCTTCCCTCTGTATTCATGTCTCTAACATAGAAAGGTGGAACTAACCCTTTTGGCATGATGTGATTTTGTTTTATTTTTAAATCCTAGCTTGTTTGTTGCAATGTACCTGTTGTGATCACGATGACTCCTCTGTAACATTCCACCACAACAGCCCCTCTGGGCAAACATCTCCCACCGGGGAACAAACAGCTGTTTCACAACTCTCTCTCTCTCTCTCTCTCTCTCTCTCTCTGTGCCTGACAAACTATGCTGTCAAAAAAGGTTTTCAATAAACATGTTATAATAGCGTTGGCTGTCGTCGGTGTGTCTGTCACTGAGAGAGAAACAAACGCCCCAAACGGACGAATCAGAAGTTTGTGTAAATGAAATGAAACCCCAGGAAGTCAGTCTCGGTTTGTTCTGTCTGCACTCTTTGTTCAGTGCTAACATGCTGACATGCTGAAGTGAAGTGGGAACACAGGAATGTCGTTACTTTTGCAGGTATTTAGTCAGAAACCAGGATGAAGTTTAGTTTCTTTTCTATGACATGGACACAGCAGTAGCACTGGAGGTGCAACATGCAGTTATGCACAAGTAGCAGACGCATAGTTAAACACAAATTTACAACTTTTTGGAAGTTAAAATTAAAAAAAAGAACAAACTACAATACAACGTGACATGGTGACGCCAGGCGATCACCAACGTTGGTAGGATTCATGCTCTGGGGACCATGAACATCTGTACAACATGTAATGACACGCCATCCAAAGCTCAAAGGTCCGCTTAGTAGCTTTCAGAGCTTTCGGCCGGGGTCTTGAAGTCACCACGAGGCGGCCGGATAAACAGCAGAGAGAGGTTATCACACCTGGACACTATTCACCAAGAAACCAAGAAAGGCGAAACAGCATGTGAAGTTAATTTCAAGGTAGCACTGACACGTTAACTTGATATTTAAAATGTAAAAGACTGAATCACGTATAGACTGATGCAGTGAGGGAGAAGTAAAGTGGACGTAGACATTGGTAAACCAGCTGTAACTCCAAATCAAATCCTTTGAAAATACGTTGCAGCAGGAAATGAAAGGCAGCACAGATTTCTGCCCCCAGTTCCTGTTGATTCTGTCACACAGTGAACAAATTAGCCTCTCGTAGCATCCTAACTGCTCTTTAATCACGGAAAGTCTTTGCCACTCTGTCTTTGTTTGCTGAGTACAGTTCCAAGCCCTCCCTCGCCGCCTCGCTGGCTGCGGCTCAGTAAGCGGCTGGTAGGCGGGCGGGGGGGGGAGAACGGGGAGTTGTTGGGGGTTTTTCGGGGGTTACTGAAGCCACTCGGCCCGGGTGGGAGGGCGAAGCTGGACAGTGACAGAGGGAGAGAGAGGGGTCTATGTATTCAGGCTTTTGGCCCTCAGCC
This sequence comes from Nannoperca obscura, assembly GCA_036024295.1. Lineage (NCBI taxonomy): Eukaryota > Metazoa > Chordata > Actinopteri > Centrarchiformes > Percichthyidae > Nannoperca > Nannoperca obscura. The sequence goes on from JAVQJL010037227.1 coordinate 18,139, forward strand.
CGTCTCAAGTGCGTCCTGAGGGGAACATCCTGCCCCTCGTTGGAACTTCCTCGGCCGGCTGAAGTGGCCCATTCACGGAGGTCTTGTGAGGGGGGCTTGTTTTCGCTGCTAAATGGATGTTTCTGTTTTAGAGGTGTTTGCGCTGGTGGACGTTTTCCATTCCTCCCCCCGCTCCTCCCCCTCTCTCCTTCTCCCTCCTCCCCTCTCCCCTCTCCACTAACCATTGGCTGTGGGTCATCCAACCCCCTCTCTCCCTCCTTCAGGCTGTTGTTCGACCTTTAAACCAGCGCTCCACCGGCCCCCCAGAGGAGGAGGAGGAGGAGGAGCTGGAGGAGGCGTGGCCGTGCAGTAGCTATAAAGTGATGCGTACATCGCGTTTTGTGCAGGATATTTTCCTGTGATGACGACACAGAAACCCTTCATGAAAAGTTCCAGATGCTAGCACTACACAGGTTAGCTAGGAAGGGAGACGGTTACTGTTATTGTGTGTGTGTGTGTGTGTGTGTGTGTGTGTGCGACATATGTCACTGTAATATGATGCTAACGTGTAAATTAACTGAAAGCTTTGACAACTAAAATGAAGCAAAGATTTCAGGAATTAAAGGAAAGTGGGCAGGACTTTCTCTCTCTGTCACAAGTACTATCTGCTAAGCACACTGTGCTCCCGAGCTGAAGAGGACAGAAGAAGCAGAGCCCGAGTCCTGGAGGAAGAGTGTCAGGACTCCAGGAGGAAGAGTCGCAGGACTCCAGACGGGCCGAGCCATTTCCATCGGCGTCTGGCTTCATGTGCTGCCAAGAAGCACTTTAATTGTTTCCCATTCGGGCAAAGCCACAAAGCGTCAGGCGTTCCAGTGTATACAAACTCTCAGACAAAATAATTGCACGTTTCAGCCTGGCTTTGAAAAAAAGGCAGCCTTGTGTGTTTTCCACAGTTTAAAATTTTTATTTTGGAGAATCAACAGTCAGAAAATCAAAGATGGCTGCTGAGCAGCCGGACTGTTTGTCTCATCATGAGGTTTCAGTGTCTTTAGTTACACAGCCATTGTGCTGGAGTGTGTGTGTGTGTGTGCGTGTGTGTGTGTGAGGTAAAAGTGTGTGTCTGAGTGTGTGTAAATCTGTGTGGGTCAGAGAAGTTGTATCTATTTGTGTGTGTGAGAGTGTGTATAAGCGTGAGACTATGTTTGTTTTTGCATGTGTGTGTGTCTGTGTGTGTGTGTGTGTGTGCGTGCACGCTCAGTTCCTGAAACTGGACCTTGGTATGTTGTCACTGTAAGTGTGCCAAATCAGCGATTAACTGCACTCCCTGTGAGACAGGCGTGTAGCCGGGTGACGTTCAGGAACAGGTGTGTGTAAAACAATCCGGTTTTCAGCGCTCCTTGGAGAACTCCGGTCCGGCCTGAGCCGCAGGAATAGACCCGATGAGAGTTTAGGGACCGACATAGGTTTGTTTGCTGCGTAGGTTGTGGATGCCCCTCTGACCCAAGAAGGGTGTCAGAGGGAGAAGCAACAATGAGTTTTAATAATTCTTCTCTTCAAAATCAAAGCAGAAAGATAAAATGTAATATTCTACGTGATGTAGGTTGTAACGTGCTTTACATGCTAAAAACACGGATGTGGGGCAAAGTTCAGTTTAAGTCTCAATGTACAGCTGAATATAATTTATGGAGACAATAAGTAAAGAAAACAGGAAAAACTAAGAAAAGATCGTCAAACTGCATCAACAGGAAATCCTCACTTTCTGAAAATGAATGAAAGTTTAACTGTTTACATAAATCTCTAATATGATCTGGTTGTGTGAGCTGTTGATACATAAGCTGTATACTTGTAATATAAACTACACAAAAAAATGACATTGGAATTTATTGGTATTTAGCTTGATTATACAAAAATGACACCTGTAAACTCAAAAATCTGGGCGAAAATCACAATATACAGTATATTTATTGCTTTGAGTGACTCTCGAGTCTCTTGTCCTATTTTTACTATAAACTATTGATGGATGTGTGTGGGAATATAAAACCCAGGTGAAAATCTTTGCAGGATGGGGCAAATAGTGCTATAAGTCTGTCAAATTTCTGAAGTGGTTTCAACTGGTAGATTTAAGTGTTTCACAGAATAACAAGGACATAAATACAGAACAAAGATACTCCTCCTGTCAAACTTCACAGCGGTTCACTACTGTAACTGATTCCACAGCGTTTGTATTTGTGGACACCAGAAGTAGCAAAGAATGAAACTCTTTGACTCTGCAGACAAAAGCAGTGCACTGTCAAAGCTGCTGGACACAACTTCAAACCATGTGCAGACAAGATCAGTACTGTTTCTAACCTGGATCCAACAAAACTGTTCTTGGAAAAACAGAAGGACATTTTCTGGTTTGTATTGATACATCTGGACATTTTCATTCCAAAATATTCATAAGAGTTCAATGTTTCTAAAGCAAGAACACCCGCAGCACCTGTCAATGGTGGAGTAACTCTGGGCAGCACTAGCCTATTAAATAAATAATCAAATGATAAAGTTACAACTCATTAAAATCTATTTAAAGCTGCAGCGAGTGGTTTTTGACCACTAGGTGGCAGAAAGATCCCAAAACAAACATGAGGCCTTGATTACAGCTCTAACGATTATGCACAAGTAAAATCTGAAATGACATCACATCATCATCATCATCATCATCCAGCTTGTTTGGTCTCCTAAGTTGCCACTTTCTTCACAGGCTAGCCGCTAACGTTGTTTTCTGTTGGGCAGGTGGTGTATGTGGGTTTATCAGCGCTAGAAATGATTTAAAAAATGTCTAGCTTTGTTTTGTTTACGGGGAGTTGACTTGATAAGAGCTTTAAAACTCAACCATACAATCTATGAGCGACTGGAGGACCAAAACAATGAGCTAAAACAGGCTAACACATGCTAAAGAGTTTGGTGCTAACGCTCAGTGGGTTTCGCACTACAAGCAACCCTTTCACGTTGCACAGGGTCATTTGATTAAACAGTAATGTGAAAGATATGGCTAAAGTCATTAACACAAGGTTAATATTGCCATGATTTGTTAGTATGACCCCTGTTGAAATACCAAGAGGTTGTGAACTGAGTCAGTCAATCATGAAATCAAGAAAACTAATTAAAATGTCAAAAACTCACATTTGTGGTACAACAGTCATGCGCTAACAGCTGGGATGTGATCGAAACAAACGTATTCATACAGTAGTCACCGTGTTTACAGCTGTTTCAAAGGCCAGGCGAACAGCCTGCCATCGAACAGGAGGGTGACGGGTTCGACAATCATTTAAATGAGGAAGCTGCGCACGCTTTCAGACAGTCTGCGCTCGAAGGCGTTCATGGTGTCGCGCTAGTTTCTAATTACTCAAAATCCTGCTTCCTCTGCACTCTTTTCCCAAAGTTGAAAAGATTGTCGGCAGCATCAACTAAAGTGATCCGACAATCACTTCACTTGAAGCGTAGTGACTCCTCAAGTAGCAAACCCCTCCCTTCTGTCAACCCATGGTGCTTAAAACAAGCACCATGAATTATTAGAAGAGCACAGTTTGACCTGCAGCAGAGTCGCTGCTCCCTTTTCTCCCCTTGGAGAAATTAGGAATACCAAATCGGCGGCCAGAACTCCCTCTGCCATTCCCATTTATGGAACATCTGTTCCGTCTCTCCGGCCTCGTCTCTAATTGCTGGATTAGAGGGTGACGGGAGGGCCCTGGTTGTGAGAGTTGTCTCTGAGCTGTTTTGACATGTTCACCCATGATGTGCGATCATGAGGGAAAAATGTTGGTGGAGGTCATGGTGTCTCTGCGTTCAGCAGGACGCGTCGAGGCCGTGGAGGGCAGAGTGTGTTTACGATTCCCTCTGGTCCTTTTTTCAAACTGTCTTTATTGATTTACAGACTGAAAGGTCGTGCAGACCAATCTTAACTCCTGGTGTGCAGCGCGCCTCAACTTTTACTATGTTACAAAACATCATGTGCATGTCAAGTATGGACATATTGAGATGACTCTGTGGCTCATTCATTCATCTGACTGTGGGATAACCACATATGATGGAGCGCGTGTTACACTTTTACTAATTAGATATTTAAAGTAGTTGTTTAAGATATGCAAGGTTTGCTGTCAGAGATCAAACACAGAGACTGGAGGCGAGAGAAAACACGCCATCTGATGTACAATTATACGAACACATTAATATTAATACAAAACACAGTACGGCCTGTTTCACAACTACATCTCCTCTTGCTGTTTTTCCTTCTTGGTGCTGCAGCTACCCAGCGGCTCCGTGGGATAACGAGAACCTGGTTCTGCACAGACACACAGACACGTCCTGGCTGCAGCTTCATGATGGAAGCACTTGCTACTGTGGCGACAAACGATGGTGATGACGAACACAAACACCCGTGGCATTATTTGTGAGAAACGTTTTCTATTCGTCGTATCGGATGAAGTGTCTTTCAAAAACTCCTCGTCCAACCTCAAGAAACACATTCAGCTAAGTTGAATTAAGATTAATCCCGTGAATTCGCAACATAAATGTTATGTTATCATAATAAGCATCCACATGCATCGGTCTTAGCATTAAATAATGTTCATTGACTGTTGAGTAGCTTATAAATCATGCAGCTAAACATTAGATAATGTCTTTGTGACACTGAAGAAGCGTCCATGCAGCTTGGTGATGCCACCAGGTCCAGTTCTTCTTCTCTGCCCTGAGGTGGCTTCAAGCTCAGGACAGCTGCAAACAGCTGGACGGATACGTGTCCTGCTCAGCAGAGCACATGGACTTGCTGAGATCCTTCCCAGCTGTGAAGCTCAGCGCGCCTCCACCTGCCTGGGCAGCTTCTGAAAGGCTATTCAGGATTCAAGACTCGTCTGCAGCCCAATGCGAGCGAGACTCAATTCTTGTAATTTTGAAAAACAACTACTTTTGAAGATGAACGGCACATTTTTCAGTTTCAAGTAATGACTGGGTTGTTACTGTAGGGAGGGAAGGGAGGACGTAAGGAAAAACAAAGGATTATGTTCTTTAAATTCTTTAAGTTGTGAATTTCAAGTGCGGTGCAAGTTCAAGACAGTGAGGTTCAGGTGTAATGTACGCTCCATTTTGAAGACGGTGTAAAATACTTCAGTACATTTAACTTCAGGAATGACTTTTGATACATAAGTACAGTAAACACCACAGGCTACATATGCAATGTCAGCACTACTTTATGATTAAGTTCAGTTGCACTTGATCACATTCATGATTTGTGCAAATGTTTTATTACTCTGTAGTTAAAATGGCATCACATTTGTTGAAGAGCACATTATGACGTGTTTAGGACTCAGGACTTGAGTGCAAAGACTTGACACTTACTTGCAAAACAATGACTTGGTCTCACTTCTGCAACATCCTCACGATAGCTGACGATGCTATCTAGCTAGCTATAGAGCTAGCTGGGTTGCACACCACAAAAGCAATGTTTTCTTGGTTGGAGAAGTTTAATTCAATCAGATATTATTATTTCTGTAAATCACAAAAGATTTATCATCTATCTTCAGTTAATAAAAGGTAAAAATGAATGGATTTAGAAGAATACTTAAGAATAAAGACATTTTAAGTGTAAAACACTGCAGTGACCAGTGTGCCAATAATCAAAAAGTGTCCCGACATGACCTCAAACAGACCTGCAGAACCTGAAATCCTACAGCACAACAAAGCGAGTGCACTCGCAGGTGGACGGGCACATAAGAAAGAAGCCTTTAAGCTGCTCTGTAACTGGAAAACAATGTGATTTTGTCTCGTAGCGATGCTTCACAAACAGAGCGAGACTCAAAGGCACCACTGGTTTGTTTATTTGCCGTGAAATTAGGAGTCATTAAGGCCGAGAAAATAGTTCCACGTCCTCCGTCTCACGTTCAAGGTAAACAAGAAAGACAGACAGCTCTCCCTCTCTCTCTCTCTCACTCTCTCGTGCAACAACTCTTTGATTTTTTTTAACCTTCAGCCAGTTGCAGGTCTTTCCCCACTGAGAGCACGAACCTCCCTCTCACCTGACGTCTGACCTAGAAAGCAGCATCAGTCACAAACCTAATCTCTCTCTCCCTCACGCTTCCCATTGTAGTTTGACCTTCAGAGTGCTCTGATCACACAGAACCACTCAAACACACCTCCTTCTCTGTTTGAGTCAGAAACGAACTTGACTGATGACTCTGAGGTAACGTAACGCTGCCGACGTGGAATTTAAAGTGGGCGTGTGAAACCTTGTGTGGCTCGTGAACACAGGGCACGCCGCCGCGGACAGAAACTGCGAACAGGGAGTTCACGGAGGACATTTTCACCTGACTGACGATGACCTCATCAGGTTGAGTGATGCTTTACTGACACAAAAACTGGCTAATAGGAATCCTGTGCTCTCACTCAGATTTATGTCCTTACAGATCGCTGTGAGAGGATTGTGTGATTTTTAGAATAGATGAATAAAAAATCTATAAAAGATACTGACGGGAAGTCAAAACCACGGGATGCAAAGTCACAATTGGGGAATGAAATAATGAGATACTAAATTATGAGATACTACGTCAACATTGCTACTTAATGAGCGAAGTCACATATTGTGAAGTCACACTCGCTTTGGACTCACCTCTTCTCTTTAGCCCACGAAGGTCTACGGCTGGTGGGACATGTGGTTTCATTATAGGCCACTATAAAAACTGAAATATTGGATAAACCACAATATTATTAAGGATTTCAATAAGATGCTGTACTTTTGTAAACACATGAAGGTAGAGATACAATATACTGTTGAGAAAGGCTCTGATCCAGGGTGGGATTTCTAGTTATTGGAATTAATAGAAATGTCAATGTGGTTCTGAATGAGGTTTTCTTCCTTCTGGAACAGGAACCCAGAAGTTCTGGTTGTGTTTCCTGCTCTGGTGCTTCTGGTCTGTTTTTTCACGCTCTATTGGGTTGCTCCTGGGTAAATCCTTGGGATTTATTGTAACATACTCCACCTGATAAGATGATTTTTTAACAATAAATTCAGCTTGATTAATGCGGCCATATTGAAACATTTCACATAGCTCATGGTGCTGGTGCACAGCGGGGGGGAAATGACATCATCTTTATGTAGTCGGCCTGTAACGAACAGCTCTACTGGTGACTTCAAGGGTAAAAAAAAGATGCAAACTGCATTATTTTCTTCTGAAAGTGACCAGTCAGGACCAAAACACATAATACATATCTTAGCAGCAGTAGCAATAGAAATCCATCCAGCACTGTTGCACCCCAGCAGGCCGGTAGAGCAGTGAACACATCACAGAGCCACCCTGCTGCTGGTCATACTTACAGTATTATTCAGGTTAAGCTGCCAGGCCTTTACATGAACCTTTGATACTGTGGGATTGAGTTTCCCCTCTTGTCACAAAAAAAGTTAATAGAATATTCCTGTCTGCTACATAAAACATATGAAAGGGTTTCGCCCCCCCGCCCCCAGCTTAGGCTTCCTCTAATAGTCTACAGGGGAAATAAATGAGGATTCCCATGGCGGCTGTGATTGCAGGAACTGCTCGCTTACCATGTCGTTTTATTGACATCCCAAATCTACCTACAACCCATAATTAAATAATGAGCTTAGCAAGGTTATTCAGTTATGACATTTATATGCATTGAGCAAAGCCAGGCTGCTTCTGTGCATGCAGATGAAATATCCCTTCGATGTTTTGTTTATCATGTAAAGCTACGGATCTACCAGCTTTAGAAATACATTGTTTTCAATTATTATTTAGTGAAAAAGGTCCTCTGCATGTCCCCGAGACTACAAATTGATAAAGCTCGAGTAACCAGGTTAACGCTCCGCAACGTAGCTGCTGTCTCCTGAGCTGTCAGTGCGTGATGGATGAGCTGTGAGGGAGATTAAACGCTCCTCAGTGTGCAGTGACAGGCGAGTCCAGCGGCTCTGTACTCTGCATGCTGCATTTCTATCGTTCTCCAAGCGGCACGAGGCCCTTTGTCAGGAGGCGGACTACAAAGCCCCCTCAGGTCTCCATTGTTCTCTGCAATCAATATGGAGGTGCAGCGCTGGAAAGCACCGCTGGCACTGTTATTGGAGTTCAATTAAAATGATGGTGAAATATAATGTGTAACGTGGTAGAGTGCTTTTAGAGTATAAAAATGATTCGATATACAAAACAATGAATTTCAGAGTGTTTCAGTATATTAGGACATTAGGTTGAAGTCATTCCCAAACCATGGGCTTTATCCGTTCACACTTTCCACCAGAGTTGGCAGTCTGGCTGCAGGGATGTGCTCCCATTGGTGATGTTGGGGGATCGGGTCTGCCTCCCAGTCCCTGCTCATATCCATCCTAAAGGTGTTGGATGAGGTTACGGGTCAGGGCTCTGTGGAGGCCGGTCAAGTAGGAAAAACCTTTGTTTCTATGGACCTGACTTTGTTTCCCCAAACTGTCGCCACATATTTGAACACACACTGCTCGTGGTGTTCTGCAGCCGTTAGATTTTAATTGGAAGTAAGTGGGTCGATCTACGTAAAGGAGACCAAAGAACACGAAACCACATGACGTCTCACTTCTGAGTTGCAGCTGCAGTTTAGCTCCATAGTGTGTTTTCTATATACAATGGACACACACACACACACACTCAGCTGTAATGTGTGTATACATAATGATTATACAGGGGTATATTTATGGCCACTTTTATATACTTTCCATCTTTCTTTCCATCTTTCTCTCTTTTCCCTCGAGGTTGGTTGGTGTTATTCATCCAAAGAGCTTTTATAAACTTTCCATGCTTCTTGTGTTCCTACGTTATTGCACGTCAAAGCAGAGCAGAACAAACTCAGTGTCTCTTCTTTACATATTGTCACATCAGTTACAGCCCAGTGTTTTAGAGCGACTCCAGTGCATCAAGTCTTCAGTGTGCCATTATTCTCGTCCTGCGACATGACAAACAAAGCAAGCCGAGGAATGGATTTCTCTTTTCCATTTCAGTGTCAGAGTCAGAGAGAGAGGTTTATGGTGTGGCTCATCATCTACGGTGTAAACATATCATTACATGCTCTCATGTGCACATTTATAGTCTGGATTTTGACACTTTACCTCTCATTCTTGTTTTGCCAACATCGTGCAACATGAAGGCCCCCGAACCTTTCTTTCTTTCTTTCTGTCTCAACAACTCAACTGCACTTTATCGCCTGTGTATGATGTTGATGCTGTGGTGTTACGTGCACTCATACATTAGTGCTGTGTTTTCCTGTTACGACAGAGGCCAAATAAAAGCATACAAATGTCATACTTGTTTTTCTGTAAACAACAGAGGCTGCATAACTGCGGTGTTTATAATGACACAGTACGTATATACAGAGTTATTATGAGCGCACATACATGCACACGTCTACAGTGTGGTTTTGTACATGTGTTTAAAGCAGAGCAGCACAAAAATGTTGCAGCTTTATTTGTGTTTTAAAGACGAAGGCTGTGACTGTGGTTCATACAGCTGGCAGGGGCTGATCAGCAGCCATTTTCCAGGTTAAGATTGCAACTTGTGGGAGGCTAGCCACTCCTATACTGTCAGCAGTAAGGTCTACGTATCCGTGAGTGAGCCACAGTGGCTGACCCTGCATTCTGACCCATCTAAATAAATCCATACATCTAGGGACGAGGTGTAACCAGAGAGCGATATTCAAAAAGTGACTTGTTCCCTGTGGTAGTAAAGTTTCCTCTTCCCTTCACAGCTGCATGGTGGAAAAGAGGCACAGAAGTCTCGTACGTTGCCCATTTCTACTCAACAACAGCCTCTTGTTGGAAACCACAGGCTGTGGTTTATAGTATAATTACATACTGTAGTATATACATTGGGTAATTATAGTATCACATGCACTATACAGTTGCAGTGTGTTTTCCTACATCGCACCAAATAAGAGCCAAAAAAACAGATCTATCCAGCTCTCTTCTTTAGCTGTGGCTCTACATGTTGTCTCTACAGTACTGAATGCAAATATTCAGCGTCTCTGCATTTAAAAGGGAGAGCAAATAAATAAAGTAACATAAATGTCATATTTCTCACTTTGTCTCTCTCAGAAACACAGGCTGTGGCTGATTAGTATAATCATGTAGTTAAAGATCCGTCTGTTTATTCTATTCAGGGTCACTGAGGGCTGAAGACATGAAGTACATGTGTGCATTCAGTGTGTAGTTACAGTAGTGTAGTCAGAAAACATCTGCATCTGTGCTGGGTGATTACTATGAGACATGTAGCTCACATGATTGTGAATTATACAAAGAAAACTGTGAAGCCATACACAGGCAGTCCTGCCCAGCCAGAGGGTTTATTGTTCTGTGACACTGTATCTCAGCCAGCCAACTGAGCAGCCCCCCCCCCCCCACACACACACACACACACTCACAAACATCCTCCACCAGCAGCACCACCGCTGGCTCTGGACCGGCTTGTTAGGGCTGGAAGCAGGCAGCTCGGCAGCTTCGGGCCGGGCCGGGTCAAAGGAGCGCGGCGGGGAGGACGGCCAGCTCTGGCGGCTGCTGTCCCTCTCCAAGACAACTGTTGACGGGCCAGAGGGGCCCAACTGGGCCAGGGCCGGGGCCGGGCACGCTCAATAGCTCCCATTGACAAGGCACTTCCTGGAGGCAGCAGTGCACAGAGAAATAAGTAGAGAAGAAGACGTTTTAAGAACAGTAGAGGAAGTAAAGATGGAGGGCGGAAAGAGAGCGGAGAGAGGGGGAGGAGAGGGTTGTCAAAAAACACAAAAGGAGGAAAGAAGAGGAGAACAAGGAGAAGAGGAGTTACTTTATGAAGCGAAACGGATGAGGAGGACGAAGCAAAAGAAAAGATAAAAGACGACAAGACAGAAAGAAATTGCTAACATTTGAAAAAGAGAGGTGAAGAGATAGAAAAGGAGTATGGAGACGAAAGGAGGTGAGTGTACAACAAAGGAAGAAATAAAGGAAACTACAGCTGTGCTAGCAGCTCAGGGAAACTGTACTTTGGCACAGAGGTGTTTTGAGCTAAATGCTAAAGTCTGCATGCTAACATACTAACACGCTCACAATGACAAAGCTAACATGCTGATGTTTAGCGGGCACATTTCACCTTCCTAATTTAGCATGTTAGCATGCTGTTTGCTAATTAGCACTAAACAGCTGAGGCTGATGGGAACTTCATTGGAATTGACATGTTGGACAAACTACATTTTTGACCTGATGATGGCGCCAGAGGGAAAGTCAGAGGATCACCAAAGTCACCACAACTCAAGCTGAGGGGTTGTTGAGATGGTTCAGTGTGGACCGACCAGCGTTGCCATCCCTCGAATCACACTGGGGAGAAAAAAGTGAGAAAAAGAAGACGAGAAGCAGAAGGAAGAAGAAGAAAGGCCGACATGACAGACGTGGGGATTGGGAAGAAGAAAGTAGGAGATGAAAGCAGACAGGATGAAAGGAGATGAGAAGAAGGAAGCGAGGAGAATAAAGAAGATGAAGAAGAAAAATAATCTCACTGAGAACCCAAACGTTTCTTCTTCTTCTTCTTCTTCTTCTTCTTCTTCTTCTTCTTCTTCTTCTCCCTTCTCTCATCACCTTCTCCACTTACTTCTTCTTCTGCTTGTTGCTTTGTCGCTTCCACATCTGGAACATTCTTCCTGACGTCCTCGCTCCTGTTCCAACAATCAACCATCACCTGCGTCCATCGGAGCAGATGTCGGCACTGGAACTTAGACGTGTTTGCATCTTATCTTTAGGTGATAATGTGCACAGCAACAAACAAGACAAACGTTTGTTTTCCTCAGCGGCTGGCATAACAAATGTTGAGCAGCTGTTTTCCTGCGTTGCTTCATCAGCTGTAATTTGTATCTCCTACAAAATGTGTTTCCCTTGGCAATTTGTTTTTTATTTGAAATTCAAATCTGGGAAGAAAAGAACTTATTTCTAATCCCTGGATATGCAAACACACAAAAAACCATGTGGTAAGGGTGACAAAAACTGGCAGCTGAGAGACAGTTACCAGGCTATATACGCCGTTAAGTCAAGTCAAAAACACTTCCAGGGGACAAAACCAGCAGGGATGAGGTTAAATTCCCAGCAACTGAACCTTCAGTTTGAGACTATCTGCAGTTTGCAGCCTCCCTGCAAAATACAAACATTAGTAACAAACACAAAAGTATGAGCCACAAGGTGCAAGACATGTTTGATGATTTAAAAGCATCTGTAACCGCTGGAAGCCTTTTTTTCAATTCAATTCAATTCAATTTTATTTATATAGCGCCATATCATAACAAAGTTATCTCAGGGCACTTTTTGTGTGCTTTGTAGGAAATGTGCAAACTAAAGACAAACCTGGGTTTGTTTGAAATAAACATAAGTCCTGTCAGTCATCATGGGGATGTCTCATGGCAACACCCAGCCCCTCACACCAGCATAGCTTCTTCTGAATGGAGTCACCAAGATAAAGTAGCAACCACTAACACGAACAAGCACAAACTGTCCAACAGTGTTGGCCTCTGATGGGCTGAAGCCCAAACGAGTGTTTTAGCAAATGCTGAATGCAATCACGCCCCAGTCTAGCCCCCGTCTCCTAAAATAATATGTCCACGTGCAACATTTTTGCAGCAGCATTACTAGAAATGTGATGCCAGCTGAATGTGATGTTGAACAGTGACGTAGCTCGAGGAAATTAAAACACTTTCTAAATTTGTCAGACGTAAAAAAGTTTCCGCCAAAACATATTTGTAAAAGCAAACGAGTCGTACAGAAGCATATTTTGTGAGCGGTATAGCTCTTAGTAACACTAACGGATTCATTGGATGCTGTAAGTCACTTTTTCAGTTTGATTTTAGTTGGCGAGTTAGCAACATTTGCTAACGTTCGCGAGTAACTGACTTTCACTTGGTTGCAGCTGTTCTAAGTTCAATCTGAGCCTCTTTATAACAGAAGTGTTATAGAGATTTACACTTCACAAAATGAAAAAGTACAGTAGTTAAAAACATGGAGTAAATTTCAGTAGTTAACTGAATTAGCTAACTGACAGACCTAGCGTTAGCATGCTAATATACGTCCCCTATATAATATAAGACGAAGAGGAATATATTCGACATATCTGACCTGACTCTTGATCAACATGCTGCCTAATAAGAATGTAAACTGAGAAGACTTTAAATTATTCACCAAAAATGACAAGACATTATGCTAGGTTAGGTTAATTAATCACATATTTCACATTCACTCTAAACAAATAGATTTCTGCACAAATGCATACAAAAATAAAACACACAGGACCAGCAGTTGGCAGAACTAAGGGAAAGACTTTACACTCGTACCAGAGTTACCTTAAAGCTTAAATCTGCCGTACAAAGTTATGCACAGCATGACATTATATCAAAAAGAAGTGTGTGTTAGGTACATTTTAATAAAAAGTCAGATGTATACAATGCACAAAGTAGATTATAAAGTTTAGTCTTTGCACACCTGTCTCTCATCAGCTGATCGTCCCTTTGACGGCTGCCTGCTCAGCTGTTCCTCGTTGGTTCATCAGGCTGAGTGCATAAAGGAAGCTCTTCACACGCCCGTGTCTGAGCGCTAGTGATGTTGTCTGAGGTCCAGCCTGTTGTTTAAGTTGTGTTGAAGTGCTTTATGTCTTTAGCTGCTGTGTCAAACGTGGTCTTTACTATCACAGAACGTAGTGGTTAGCATGATGGCCAGCCTTGCAGAATAAACATACACTGACAAAAACGTTTTACACTTGGTCTAAGAATAAAGACATGAAGAATCACCTGCTCATCTTAATTCACATTTGGCACAGAAACCACAGAAATCAGCTTTTAGGTGGCAAAAATTAAATCATAAATAAAAAAAAGTTGAGTTTGTTAAAATATATTTTTAATGTGTCAAGATGAAATGAGACTTCAGAGGTTTTGATTTAAAAACAGTGAATATACAGCTTTGGTCCAGACCTGCTACTAAATATTCAGTGTGTTTTTCTGTATAGAATTATGATTCCGGGCTCTAAAGTCACAGCCCGAGTGTTCGAGCTCGTTGCTTCAACATTTAATCACTCGGGGTGAAATGAATGATGGTTTGTGGGTGTTTTTTTTCTGCAGTAGGTGCCTACCTCGGTGAAAGGCCCGCTCCATATCTCCCCCACTGTTTGGACTGAATTGCTTTTTGAATAATTCCATGCCTGATTTCTTATGGCTGTTAGCGCCTTGCTGTTCATCTCCTATGAAAGGAGGCAGAGGAGAGAGAGAGAGAGAGAAAACACACTGGTCACAGGCCTATTAGCCCCGGCGCTAAACCTGTCCACACCACAGCAGCCAGCACAGCTCCCTGTGTCTGCGCGCTGAAACAATACCCTTCCCCGAGGTAATAAAAACCTCTCTGCTAATCAGAACACCAGTTTGAGTTGGTTTTTTTGGTTTTTTATCAGGGTGTGTGCAGGAGAGACTATCAGAATAAAGCAAAGTGGAGGAGAGAGAGGCGAGGGGAACTGTTGCCTAGCAACCAGCAGGCCCGACAGGTGCTTCACTGGGACGGGATGTTGAGTCCATCCAGTTGTTTTGGGGGTAAGGACATCTGCTGTCCTCAAACAGTGACGTCTTTGTCTCAAAGTCGACGATTTCAGGAGGAATTTACTAAAACTTTATCCATCACTGGAAAACAAGAACTGGAGGATGATGATGATGATGATGATGATGATGATGATGA
>JAVQJL010037231.1:0-11621 GCA_036024295.1 Nannoperca obscura
CCCCCCCCCCCCCCACACACACACCTGTCCTCACACACACACACACACACCTGTCCTCACACACCTGTCTTGTGTCTCAGGGGTCGAGCTGCTTCTGTCTCTGCTGCTTCTCTTCAAACTGCTCTCATCGCTCTGACTGATGAAACTCTGCCGGGGAAATACAGAGGTGAGGGTCTGTCTGCCTGTCTGTCTGCTGACTGCCTGTCTCCCTGTCTGTCTGCTGACTGCCTGTCTCTCTCTGCCTGTCTGTCTGTCTCCCTGTCTGCCTGCCTGTCTGCTGACTGCCTGTCTCCCTGTCTCCCTGCCTGTCTGCTGTCTGCCTGTCTCCCTGTCTGCCTGCCTGTCTGCTGACTGCCTGTCTCCCTGTCTGTCTCCCTGCTGACTGCCTGTCTCCCTGTCTACCTGCCTGTCTCCCTGTCTGCCTGCCTGTCTGCCTGCCTGTCTCCCTGTCTGCCTGTCTGTCTGCTGACTGCCTGTCTCGTGTCCTGCAGCTCTCCTGAGTGTTGCAGAGAACGGTTCAGGATCCGTCAGCAGGTCTGGACTCAGATCTTTACTGCAGGACCTCAGCCAGGTGAAACCAGTGCAGACTACATTTCCCAGCATGCCCCTCGCTCTCTCTAATGTGTGCGCATGTGTTCAGATCCCTGCGGCGGTGCAGGAGGAAGCGGTTTTCGGCAGCGTGGAGGCGGCGGTGAGGTCGTGTTTTAACGGGGTGAGAACACAAAAAGCCTTGGCTGCAGTTGATTGGTGGTCGTCATGGCGACACACTGACTGTGTTTTTACAGGTGTTGACACCGACCGCGAGTAAAGAACACGTGTTGTCATGGCTGCAGAGCGAGCCACACCTGCTGCTATGGTTACCGACTCTGTATCGCCTGTCTGTCAGTCAGAGCGTCCATCACGTCGTCCGCTGCCACACCTGCAAGACCCTTCCCATCACCGGACTCAGGTGACCCAACATCGTCCAATCAGAGCAGTTCTTTTTAATTTAACCAATCATCCTCCTCCTAACTGTGTGTGTGTGTGTGTGTGTGTGTGTGTGTGTGTGTGTGTGTGTGTGTTTTCAGGTATCGGTGTATAAAGTGTGTAAATGTCCACGTTTGTCAGAGCTGCTTCCTGACAGACAGACAGACGAGGAAGCACAAAGCCCACCATCCAGTGCTCGAGTTCTGCACACAGGTAACGCAGACAGACTAACAGACAGACAGGTAACGCAGACAGACAGACTTTTTAATCTTCACTTGTGTCCTTCAGCCCACCTGGAGAGAGTCTTTGTCATCGTTGGTGCAAAGCGCTCGTCATGCCCTGTTGCCACGGCGATACACTCAGAGAGAGGCCGACAGGAGGAAGGTCATGTTGTGGGCGGAGCCAGCAGAGACTCCGAACAGGTGAGTCAGGTGTAACTTGAAAGTTTCAAACACTCGTTTCACCTTTTTGTGACTGAAGTTGTGTCAGTGCTCCGCCCCCCTCGGCTGCCTGTCCGAGCCCCTCCTCTGACAGAGGCGTTTCCCATGATGCCTCGGTGCAGCCTCCTTCCTGTTCGTTTTCATCCAAAGCTCTGCAGACCGACGAGGAGACGCCGACCCAGCAGGTGACCTCTGACCTCACTGATGTTTTATACCTAAATAATAAAACAGGACGTCAGAGTAACGTGTTGTTGTTGTTGTTGTTGTTGTTGTTTGTCAGTTGAAGGCGGCGGCTCTGCTGACTGAAGTCAGAAACCTGCAGAGAGACAAATGGTGAGAAACCTGAACGAACCAATCACAAGCTCCGGAGGTCAGGTTCATCATCATCATCTTCTTCTTTGTTGGTCTTCAGGTTGTTGGAGCAGCAGCTGCAGGCGTGGCGGCTCACCGTCCAATCAGAGCACGGCATCCTGGAGGACAGGTGCTCCGAGATGGAGGTTACCATGGAAATGCTGAAAGAGCACAACCTCAGTCTGCAGAGCACGCTCACACAGGTACACACACACACAGGTGTACACGCACACACAGGTACACGCACACACAGGTGTACACACACACAGGTACACACACACACAGGTGTACACACACACACAGGTACACACACACACAGGTGTACACACACACACAGGTACACGCACACACACTGCTGCACGTTAGTAGCGCTCCACAGATGGATGAATTTAAAGATCTGTGATTGGCTGTTGGTAAAAGGCACCCTGGGAGTTCCATGTTTCCTCCTTCAGGCTCTGGACACGATGGCGGCTCAGCAACACGCCAATAGGCCACAAAGCGTCGACGAGGAAGACGAGGACGAAGAAGTGCTGCCCACAGAGGACGAGTTCAGCGAGGATGAGCAACAAACTCCATCTCCCACAATGCACCAGGACCCAACTGCGTCACATGATGTCGCCTGTGAAGAGGAGGACTCGGCAGGTGACACGTTTGTCTGTCGTCCAATGGGACAACACGATGGACCAGAGGAGGCGGGGCCACAGGAAGGGGACAAAGAAGAAGAGGAGGATTGTGGGACGTGTAGTCCAGAGGAGCTGCTGCAGGAGACTGTCGACAGACTGAAGACTGTGATGGAGACAGACGGGTGGAGAGAGAGACAGACAGGTGAGTCCGTCATGTAAAGAACTAAATGTCTGACACACACGTGCTAATCAATGAATATCAGTGATCAAACTAACAGTTCGGAGGAAACTAAAGAGTAAAGTGATCAATAGTTACTTTATGGTGAATCAGCCGATCAATAAAGGGTTACAGGATGTGTAGTGGTTACTGTGGAGGTATTGATCTTTGTAAACCTTTCCAGGTGAGGGGAAGAGGGCGGAGCTTCTGGAGGCTGCGGACCAGGTGGGAGACTCAATACACCACCTGGTGGACGCTGTGAGAACAAACTGATCAGGTGACTCGTGTTCAGGTTACAAAAGCTGTTTATTGATTTAAATAAACATGTAAAATTATAAAAAGGTCTGAAATCAACACCAGATATGAAATTCTACAGTACCTGAAGAAAAGGTACCGAGCGTCTCACCTGACGTGTTCAGAGCTACAGAAACACAAAGCTGCCGACATCATCATCTGATCATCTGTGATGTGTTTACATCTCAATTTAATCGTTTTATTAAAATCGCATTTTCATTTATTCTTCAATATGAATAAAATCTAATTTTATTTCCTTATTTCATATCTGACTGAATTAAAAAGTATGAAACTGAAAATAAAATGTTTGAAAATAATATTTATATGAAAGTTTTCAGATTCCAGTTTAATTTTGACGTCCGTAAACGTTTAACGCTTTGTTTAAACATCACTTATCAATATGTCATTCAGATGAGGCTGCTACCTGGACAGGTGTCCTGCTACCTCCCGCCCCTCTCGCCCCCCCGCCCCCTGCGGGCCCTCCCTCTGCGGGGGGCGGGGGGGTGCGGTGGTCCTGCCCGTCGCAGGCCTGGTCTCCTGGGCTGTGTGGGCGTGGCCTGAGCCCTGGTTCTCCTCTTGGAGGGTGCAGGGTGTGTCCTGTCCCTCCTCCCCCCCCTCCCTCGGTCTGACCGGCTGTGAGGTGGGGGGGGCGTGGCCTGAGACGTCCTGCCCCGCCTCCTGACTGCGTCCTGTTTGTCCGTCTGCGAGTCTCTACTGAGCGCGCTCAGCAGGAAACTGTTGCCGTGGCTCAAGGCAGTGTCTGATGACCTCTGACCTTTGACCCTGGAGGACCCTGCGGCCCCCTCCCCCTGCAGCCTGTCGGTGTTCAGGTCTGGACTCAGACTTCTGAACAGCTGACGGACGCACGGCGGCGGCGTGCTGGAGGCGGCGGAGCCTCGGCGCCACAGGAAGCCTTTGGGAGGGTTCTTCAGGATGCGGTTGCTGCTGGGGTCATAGAACCTGACAGGAAGTCGTTTGTATTTGACCTTTAACCCCTGCGGGTCCAGCGGACGTCGCTTCTTCCTGCAGCGTTTGGGGGCGGAGCCTGTTGCAGGTGTGTAGGTAGGGGCGGGGCCTGAGGGGGAGCAGAGCAAGTAGACTACAGAGGTGCGAGGCTGCAGCGGCGTGATGATGTTGGAGTACAACGGAGGGAGGCAACGCCACGTCTGCACGTCAGGAGTCCTCTCTGCTGCGTCCTGATTAGCTGCAGAGATGCTGGTGGGCAGGGCCTCTGGAGCTGCTTGACGGACAGCTGGGACGACCAATCGGACGGTCTGAGTGCTGTGACTGACTTTCACCACCTGAAACACAAACAGGTGAGATTTTTCTTCCAACAGAAACGGAGAAACTGAAACTGTCCGTCGTTCTCACCTGACACCTGGACGCCACCCTGAAGGCCCGCCTCCTTCTCCTCCTGACATACGCAGAGTCATCTTCATCACGGTCCAATAAGGGCAGGACGCCAGCATCTGGCCCCGCCTCCTCCTCACCTCCCCCCTTCTTGTTTCTGCTCCTCCTCCCGTACCTGACGGCAGAACAACGTGACGTGATTTCAGATTAAAATGTGTTTTATTAATAAACAGGTGAGTCTGTTACCTGGCCAGAGACTCTGTGTCGAAGTAGCAGATGAATCTCTCCCGTCTGAACTGTCGGACCAGTTTATCCACCTTCTCCTCGTCCTCCTGCTCGATCTGGGCCCAGGTCTTCCCCCTGAAGGATTCTGGGATATGTGCCGGGGTCGGCAAGACCTGATCTATCGGCAGAGTCCAGAAGCCCTCGTCCTGCCTGGCCCCGCCTTCCGCTCGCCGCTTGTTGTTGAGGGCAGAGTCGAGCTGGTACGAGTACACCTGGTCCTCCAGGTCCACCTGAACCTCCATGAGACGGCCGAGGTCCCGCTCCCGGCTCACCTGGACAGGTGTGTGTGAGGGCAGTAAAACCACCTGCAGAGGAGAGTTTCCATCTTCAGAACAGTTGGAAAACAACGTAATCTCCAACACTGGTGCCGCACGAACTCTTACCTGTACAGGTGAGTCCCACTCCTCACTCTGTGTTTCCATGGAAACGGGAAGGCTGAAGTGGATGCTCTCTGTCTCCTCCTGCTGGACAGGAGTGGAACTGACGCCATAACAACACACCTGGATCACCTGATGAGCATAAACAGGTGACTTACATTAAATGATCACATAATGACGACGCTTGTAAACGAGAGAACACACATGAAATAACAAATATGTATAGTGTCAACAACAGGAAGCTGACAATCAACAACAACAACAACAACAGGAAGCTGACGTACGAACCTCCTCGATGGTCTGCTCCACAGGGTCACTGTGGTCTGAGGAGAAGGCCTCCTCTTTATGAGCCTCCCTCCTCTCCTTCTGCCAGCACAGCCAGGGCCTCGGCTCTGGGGGGGGGCAGAGGCCGGGGTCTGGACTGGGGCCTGGGCTCAGGCGGGGCCTCGGGTCTGGGGGAGGGCAGAGGCCGGGGTCTGGACCCCTGTGGGGCGGCGAGGAAGACGAGGACTCGCTGGTTTTCCTCCTGTTGGTCTTCCTGTGGGCTTTCCTATGGACAGGGGGCGGGGCCTGCGTGTGGGTGGGTGTGGCCGGTGTGTTGGTGGGTGTGGCTTGTTTCTGTGATGTGGGTGTGGCTTGTTTCTGTGATGAGGGTGCGTGCCCTGTAGGTGCAGCCCCTCCTTCCTCCTGCTCTCTGGTTGGTGTAGACAGCCTCTCCTGATTTGTCCCCTCTGTGGCTCCTTTGCCTGATTGGCTGCAGGTGTGATCATCTTCCTGCTGATTGGTTGGCTGACAGGAAGCGTCGTCAGAGCTGGGCAGGTGTTCACGGGTGCCGAGCGACCGGCTGTCGTTGTCAGAGAAACGGAGTTCATCAAGCTCCTCCCTCGGCAAGGGAGGGGCGGAGACTGATGGAAGGTCAGCGTGAGACGGCCTGATGGAGGCGCAAACGTGAATATATCAAACATACATGCTGCAGCAGGACGGGTGTGTTTGTTTAAGCAACCGGAAGCCAAGTTACAAGCTGGTGTTTGTTTTAGTTACCTGGAGTCATTGTAGTGGTGCGGGTGGTGCTGCAGGACGTCCTGCAGAAAGCGCTCCAGCAGGGTTAGTTTGGTTCTGCTGCTGCTGGCGGAGAAGACGGTGCTCGAGCCTCGGGAGGACGCCCGCACTGAATCCAGGTGTCTGAGGCTGGACAGGTGCTGAGAGAAGACGTATGATGTTGACGTGTGTGTGTGTGTGTGTGTGTGTGTGTGTGTGTGTGTGTGTGTGTGTGTGTGTGTGTGTGTGTGTGTGTATACCTGATCCAGGTTACTGTAGAGAACTCTGCAGTATCCACAGTAACCCTGTCTGATGGGCTGACACCTGGACGGACCTGGCTGAGACTCCGCCCACATCCTGTCAGAGAAAAAAAACTTTAATCTCGGATCAATGTTAGGATTTAAACACTTCACATAAACATCTGGTTGGTGGAGGTGGACTCCCTGATCAATAATCAACAGGTAGACTCACCTGCTGGTAGCCTTCCTCTGGTCATCTGAGACACACACACACACACACACACACACACACACACACACAGTATAATCAGTGTAGTGAATGAAATGTAAAACATTCATGTGTTTGTGTTTTGGAGTTTTTACCCTCAGAGGAGTCGGACATCCTGCTGCTGACTGGAGATCTGAAAAACATTTACAGATATTTATTATAAATATATATTATTTAATCATTCGTATATTCAGCAGCTCCTTCAGGTTTACACAGCGCATCTTTAAACTTCATATTATAAAATCTGAACTCTAAAACTAGAAACAAACATGGCCGCCTCATCAATATCTTCTTACAGGTGATTAGCAGGTCAGTATTTCCTGGTTTAATATAGTTCCACTTTATTTTATTTCTTTACAGTAAAACCAAATAATTCAACGAGTTTTTGCGTTATTTCAAACGGACTCCTGCATAGAGGTTATTAATGTTAATGATATGTTAATGACGCCTCACCTGGAGGCAGTGCAGTCAGTGAGTTGTCCGTCCAATCAGAGCGCTCCATGCTGTAACCAACGGTAACCAGAGAGCGTTTCAGGTGAAGAGTCCATGAACCTGAAGAGAGTAACAGATCATCTGCACGTCACCTTTTATATGTAATCAGTAGTGAAACGATCCTTTGAGGGTTCTTCTTACCGTTGTGCGCATGTGCAATATTCAAACGTATTATTATGGCACGTGTTCAGTTTGTGAGTTAAATCGCTGTTTATTAATAATGTTGAAAGGACGCTGTGTGCGTGTAACGGACGGAAACTGACAGTGAAAAGGTGTAAAGGTGCAGAAACGTAAAGAAACGCGTGATGAGGCTGAACGGGGTTCAGAGTGGCAGCACGTTACACCGTGAGGACGGGCCAGTGTTGTTGATTCATTCAAGACAACTTTATTTACACAACTCGAACAGACGTTACACACAAGTTCTTTTGAACGGAGCCACGAGATCCGGCTCCACTCCACCAGAACCAATCAGAGCGCCGCTGCAACTCGGCTGTGATTGGTTGACGCTCCACAACGCTCTCTAATTGGTTGATTATGTGAAGCTAACTAGCTGCAGCGCTAACGTCTCCAGTTTAAACCCGGTTCATTAAAGCCGGGTTAATTCAGTCAAACCGGACTCGAGGTAACCATGGTGATGACGCTGATGGTGACGTGTCGCCGCTGTTACAGCTGTTGTTAGCGTTAGCAGCCGGCTAGCTGTTAGCATGCTGTCAGTTGAGCTGTCGTCATAAAGAGAAGCTCATTGGCTGGTCGAATCATTGACGCTGATATTGAATAATCGATCATCGGTCAGTTTGATTACCTGCAGCTTTTTTGTTGTTTACTTTCACACAGATTAAAGTCTTCTTCCGCCGCGCGCTGCTCCGCCGCTCTGTTTAGTTTCCGGTCTGACTCTTCTTCTACGGCAGGATATCCTGCAGGGCGGGAAACAGAAGGACGCCGCCGCCGGCAGGTCGGAGACGGAACTGCAGCTCCGCCTTAACGAATATCTTTCAGGCCGGTGCGTTTATTCCCTTTAAATAGATGTGTACGTATAAACACTCGTTTAATCGTTTGGAAGCTGCTTCATGTTTTGATTAATTTCAGTTTCCTGTTGTACTCTGAACATGTTGAATGCAGAAAACATGCTTAGTTTAAAAAAAAAAAATAAGTAAACTGATCACTGTTTGATCCTCCCGTCCACGTGTCTGTTGTAAACTTGGAACCTCAGACAGCTTTAACCTTTTCTCCTGCTTCCTTCATGTTGGCAGAACATTTCAAAAGAGCAGAGAGCCTCATTTTCTGTTCAAGTGCTTTTAATTAACCACACATTTGGTTTCAGATCTTGTTGAAAGCAGCGACGTCCATCGACTGAACAAAATCCTCGAAGGCCGTGATCTGTTCCTCCAGGAGGTCTGTGCCCACCTGACGGGTGAAACAGCCACAGGTGAGAAGACGAGTCAAACATCCACAGTTGATAAGAAACAGACAAGCAGGTACATGTGTTCACCTTGTCGTCTTCAACCACGCAGCCGATCTGCAGCTTCTTGATGCCGTAACCAACAGGAACCAGTTTAGCTACAGAGAGATAGAGGTAATCAATAAATCAGAACTAATTCAATGAGTTGTTTCTAGAACATTAATGACTCTGCAGGTTTCAGATCATTAAAGTTTCATCTCGCGTTCAGCCGAAAGATGGTGAGTTAGATCATCATCAAGTCTGCAGAGAATCAGCGGTTACGATCAATACAGTCGATCTGACCAGTGCCGCCTGTAGTGTTACTGTAGTACTTACACTGTCCCCAGACCAGCCCGTCCATCTGAATACTGCGAACGCACTCCTCCAGCTTCGACATGTCTGTCTCGTCGTCCCACGGCTTCACGTCCAATAGGATCGAAGACTTGGCGATGAGGGTGGGCTCTGAGGAGGAAGGGGAGGAGTCAGTTACCATGGAAGCCACTCTGATCCGTGACCGCCTCTGACCGGAGGCCAGAGACTCTCTCAGGTAAACAAAGTGTACATCACGCAGTCAGCCGAAAGATGGTGATTGGTTAATCATCACAAAGAGTCGGCCAATCAGGACAAGACAAAGACGTCTTTCTAAAAGCCTGTTATTGCCCATCTGAGGGCGTCTTTAAGCAACTAATCAATACAGTGACTGACGGTGTGATCGGTTACGTACTCTTGGACTTCTTGGCAGCGTATTCTGCCAGACGCTCCTCCTTCAGCCTGGCCGCCTCTGCGTCTTCCTGTCAACAAACAGAACATTTTCAATGAAGCCGGCAGAAACTATTGATTTATTGATTGATTGATGAAGTCGCTGTGACCTCACCTCGTCGTCTGAGCCAAACAGGTCGATGTCGTCGTCTTCATCGTCCTTTGTGGGGGCGGAGCCAGAGGTGGTGTCAGCCACACCTGCAGGGCCGTACTGACCCAGAGGCTTCTTCACACCTGGAAGACTGACAACAGGAGGAGGCGGGCCTTACTTCACTGTCACACCTGTGCACCCACACCCTGCTGACGTCCCCGTCCTCACCTGTTCCTTTGGTTCTGGTAGGACTTGATGTGGTTGAACCAGCGGAGGGCGTGGAACAGGTCGGCTGAGGGGGGGGACGAGATCGCCTCGAAGACCGCCACGTCTGCCTGAGAGGGGACGTACCTGAGGACAGAATCATCATTAACCACCGGCTGCAAGATATAAACACCTGCCGTCGGAACACACCCCCCGTGTGAACGAACCCCTGAACGCGTCACCGGCCGTGTGAACGAGCCCCTGAACGCGTCACTGACTGTCAATGTGGCATTAAATCAATGTGTTCCTCTCACATCCACTGCTGATGTAGTTTTCTAAGACAACCGATTGGTCAGGAGGCAGAGCTTTTGTTACCTGCAGCATCAGTTACACCTGAAGTTACCTGCTGAAGCGTCCCTCCAACAAACAAGTGCCATAATTAAAGAATTGCCAACCTGTTGGTAAAGGTCAGACTTTTGAGTGTCACCATGTTTGCACGTGAACAGAAGCACGTTAAGTTTTTGATGTTTAATGAAAACGTGCTGCAGTTACATTCTCATTAGACAGGAAGCAGTTGTGACGTGTAGCAACACAGAGTTAGCATGTTAGCACCATGTGGCTCGATGCTAACTAACGATAGCATGAAGCGTCTTCGATTTAAACAAACTAAACTTTAACTCGTCGGTTTCATCAGTTCACGTCTGTTCAGAAGGAACCGCAGATTTCTTCCGGTTTCATGTCTGTTTGTTTAACACATTTAAACTCAGCCTGCTAGCTAACAGCTAGCTAACAACTAGCTAGCCGCAGAGCCAAGATGGCGGCGGCGGCGCCGCCAGCAGCTGCCAGCTTCTCTCCCCTGGAGTTTCTACTGTTTCTACTGTCTCTACTGTACTGACCCCTCTATGTAGCTGCGCTCCGACAGGAAGGTATTCAGCACTTTCAGGCCGGAGGATGATTTCAGGTCACCGAAGCCCATGATGAAGAAGAACCGGAGGATGATGAAGGAGTCACGGAGGAGCAAGAAGAAGGAGGGAGGAGGCTGGAAGAGACCGTTTTATACCCGGAGACAGACCCCTCCTCACGGGACACCGCTCCTCCTCCCCCCGCCGAACCTGGAGGAGGAGGAGGAGGAGGAGGGGGGGGGAAGAAGGGGCAAGAGTCAGCCCTAATATAATTCATCTTAACATTAAATCTATCAACAAACAAACATAATATAGATAAATAAAAATCAACAAATAAAAACGGCCTAGAAAATAACGTCTTCAATTTACAATAAAATTAAAATTCATTAGAAAGTAAAAGTAAAAAACTTTGTTTTTAAACCCTTCAATCATTAATTTAATTTGCTTAAACTTGGACTATGCTTACTCCTGGAGGGACAATAATAATAATAATAATAATAATAATAATTAAAGTGCTGATGCTTCAGTGTTTGTGAACTCGTTGGTCTGCAGGTAACACATGTAAACACAAACATGTAAACACAAACATGTAAACACCCGCCTCAGACTGGAACAATGCGGTCAGACCTGTCACACAGTCACGTGACCGCTCTGTTTTGAAGCTGCTCTCCTATTGGCTGATGACGTGAAGGAACTTGAACACACCTGCGGGATGTTTGACAGGTGAGTTTCAGGGAGGTCAGATCAGTCGGTCTGAAGATATTAAGTTTTCTTAAAGTTATTGATTGATTGATTGATTACAGGACTCAGAAGAAGAGAGATGGGTCAGGCTCACAGCTCCCCCTCTCCGAAGGTAAACTACTCTTTACCTGAACGTCTTACCTGCTTCAACGTTGTGCCCTGCACTTTGTCTCACAGGCTCATCTGACGTTAGCTTCATGCTTTCAATAAAGTCCTGAGTGTAGCTGGAACATTATTATTATTATTCTTATTATTATTACAGCCTAAATGTTTCTGAACATCTGTAAACATTAATATATGACAAATACAGTACTGTTGTAATTTACTACAAATCTTGAGGTACTTGAACTTAACATGAGTCCTGCTTTATGCAGCTTTGTACTTGTACTGCACTCGACAGACGGAGTTACTTTTGTTTAAGATCTGTGATCCAGATCACCTGTTGACAGCAGGTGTGATCCAGATCCAGATCACCTGTTGACAGCAGGTGTGACCAGATCCAGATCACCTGTTGACAGCAGGTGTGATCCAGATCCAGATCACCTG
>JAVQJL010037238.1:0-12851 GCA_036024295.1 Nannoperca obscura
CAGATTTCATACAGCCTGGCAACACAAGCTAGCTGAATTCTGATTGGATAAAAACTCTAACATAAAAACAACACGAACATGAAGAGAATATGAAGAATATTTTTATATATTTAGGGAAAATAAATTTAAAATGAAATTAACTTTTATCAAATTATGATCATGATTTATGTTAGGCCAGCAGAGAAGGCCTTGCTGGCCCTTGACGGCCCACCACTGCTCAAAGTGTTGAGAAAGTCAGACGGACGCTGATACATCATGATCTGCAATTGTGACTAAGCAGCTGATCTAATGCAGACATACGTTATCATTCAATTATGCTTACTCACAATCAATACAGGTGTTTGTACATGTGATTGTGTGCCTCTGACTTTGTGTGTGTGTGAGTGTGAGAGTGAGATAAAGAGACAGGGAGATCTTGAGTGAGAGAGTTGACAGTTATGAGTTGTTGTCATCACTTGTGGCCTGTCACAGCTTAGTGCACTCAATGTCACTGCTGCCACATTGTCACTGTATTAAGCCCACTCAGCACACACACACACACATACACACACAAAGAGTGGCAAACAATGATTACATTTCTATTGTGCCCTGATAAACAATTTTCTATATTCTCTGTGTTGCAGTGCCCCCTCAGATTGTGGTTCGGCCACGGGACCAGATCACAGCTCCGAGTCGCACTGTAACCTTCCTCTGTGGCACCAAAGGAAACCCTCCACCAGCTGTCTTTTGGCAAAAAGAAGGAAGCCAGGTAAAACATATCCTTGTGACATTAAAGTCAGCTCTGAAACAACTTCTGTTTATAGAGGATGAAACCACTCCTGCCCTCTGAGGCATCCATCAGGATTTCATGGTCAATTTGTGTCTGACAGTAGGTGGATTGGAGAACAGTGTTTGAGTGGCAGGGAGGGCTAGTGGTTAACGACGCTCCCACCGGTCATATAGATTGCTGTACTATTACATAAATAGGAGTTATAATAGGAGGAATAATAAATCCATTGGAAATGAGGTCATTTTACAAATGAACCACATCACAGGAATATACAGTATATGTCCATTGTGCAACTTCTTATTGGTGGTTGTCAGTTGTTACCAGTTGTTTCCATTTTTTAAACCTGGGCCCTATTTTTGTTTTACAAACATTTCAGTTTAAATGACTAATAGTATCCTAAAGTTTTGGTATTGGTCCAGTAGATTGCCTCTGCCAGCAGCCACAAACGGGCTGCAATGACTGAAATGTAAAAAGTCTGTCCACTAAAAGTGCTTGTTTTTGCCACTGACAGGCTAAAACTGTCATTTGAAGAGTCTGACAACATTATGGAAAGGGTCTCTACAGACTGAGAGAGACTTTGTAAGATCCCTTCGTCTTCCTGCAACAACTCAATATCACGCGAGATTTCAGAACGAGACTGTTCCAAGACGTCCTGTTTCTGGATTAAAAATATATTCTGGAGTTTCTCTTTAATGGCGGTTTTGGAGAATGGAGAACCTACTTAGAACATCAACGTTTGTATTTATGAATATTGTTGTGAGGTCTTTGTTGATTTTTACATTTGACTGCACTCAACCAACTCAAAAATACATATTTCCAAGGGCTCTCTGTTTTAATATGACAAAGGTATTCCTTTTCAGTGTTGGGAAATGTTGGCCAAAATGGTAGTGGATTATAGTTAACACATAGTCACATATAAAAAATAAATAAATATATCTATGAAGAGAGAGAGAGAGAGAGAGAAAGAGAGAGAGAACTTGACCATGTGAAGCCGTGGGATCATTAAAGATTGTTTTGAATGTGGAGTTCTAGTGCCTGGTGAGAAAGCAGTTTTCCAAATGAATGCCTTGGAAATGATTCCAGCCCAGAATGTGTTGTACATAAATGCAGTTCAAAACAAGTTCAGATCCACCCTGAAAGTAAAAAATGATCCATGCAGAGGGTGTTGTGTTTCCTGTTCACTGTACTTTGAGGTAAACAAGCACATCTCTAATTGGCCGTGTTCGGGTCAACATTAGCAGCACAGCGTGAAACAACACAGCGCTGATATTCATTTCAACAGGACCACTGCATTATCACAGTGAGGACATGGTCATCCAGCACAACAATTTAACCCAATTCAACTTTTGATACAACAAAATCCAATCTATATGCGCTTGTCCTCAAATCATTGAGGTGGGCTGGAGCTGATCCCAGCTGACATTGGGCGAGAGGCGGGGTACCACCATGCCATAACATTTTTTAAATAATTTTTGCAATTTAAATAAACTCATTTTGAAACAAACTCCCATATTTATCAATGTCAAGAAAACTTCTTATAATGTTATTACTCTAGTTTAAGCTAGTTTCTTTACATGCCACTCTGATACATGTGCCTGCATCTCTTCTCATTGTCATGTTCTTGACCGTCATC
The DNA here is from genome assembly GCA_036024295.1 of Nannoperca obscura. Classification (NCBI taxonomy): domain Eukaryota; kingdom Metazoa; phylum Chordata; class Actinopteri; order Centrarchiformes; family Percichthyidae; genus Nannoperca; species Nannoperca obscura. The sequence goes on from JAVQJL010037238.1 coordinate 2,403, forward strand.
CTCTGCATTTACCGCTATGTTCTGTAGTTTAGTGCCAGGTTGACTCACACACACTCAACCACACATCCAGACACACCTCATTTTCCCATCATCCACACAGGGTGCAATTCACCAAAGTGGGAGTCTGCACAGGCCTGTGTGTCTTGTAAAGTGTGTGTGTGGGTTTGTGCATGCAAAAGTATGTGTGAGAAAGGCGAGGTATGATAAGCTTTGCAGGCTGTTGGAATGTACTGAAAGGCCTGATGAGAGTGCGTGGGTGCCTGAAGCATGGCTCCCAGGTACAGATTAGAGGGGGAAGAGTGAGATTGGAGCACGCCTGGAGAATGTGTGTGGGAGAGGGAGAGCAGGAGTGGAGGAGAGAGATAAAGAGGAGAAAGCAGGGAGGAAGAGGAGGAGGAGGAGGAGGAGGAAAGGAAGTATGTGGGTAGCATGTTGTGAATAGTGGCTGCCTTTCAGTGAAATACCCAGGGAATATACAGTTATTTCATACTAACAGATGAAGAGGAAAGCAGAGAAAGTGAAAGTGAAAGCCAATAGAACATTTGTACAAGGTTGGGTGTGGATTTCGTGTTTCAGATGTAAAAGGGTTATATATGACTCGTAATAGGTAATGCTGCTCAAGTTCCCATGAGCAACTGGATCCAACAGGTTGATTTCAGCTGTTCAGCTCTGTGGTTGGAGAAGGGGTATCATCAGTGTACCCTGTCTTCTGACTCACTGGATAAAAGGAACAGCTGAGGGTCTGCATGATGTATATGTAATAACAGAGATTACAGGCACAATGCACCATTAGTTTTTCAAGGCCAAAAGCACACTGACAACCAATACTGAGAATGAGCATTTAGCTAAAATAATTTGCTGCATTGTTGTGTAATATAACTCTGGCAACAAGCCAGCCCTTGTCTTTAAATGGGAAACCACTGTTGGCATCTGTAGTTAGTTTGAGGACACAGTCATATGCACTAAGAGATACAGTTTCAAGTTCTTTTGCAAAGTGCCAAGTTGAACTAAAGTCTGTCATTTGACCTTCCATAGTCAATTACTGCTGTCTTTTTCCTTCTTCACGCTGTATGAAATAGTGTTATTCCACATCTTCTTTATTTTCAGTGACGCAAAGTATCTATTTTATCTAAAATGAACATTTCAACACAAACTAACAAAAGCTTGAACATTCTTGAACATTCAAGAGAGCCTTATTTATCAATTAATATTGTGTACAGTTGCAAAATTGAAAGTCTTAATAAAGCTGCAAGTGGAACATCTTTGAGTATGTCTGACATTGACATACATTCCTTTGTGTTGGAGCTTGAGGGTTTCAAGACTTTGTCTTCCAATATCAGCCTACTGAGAACAAGCACAAAAAATGAATGCCTGTACAAATGACACAAATGAAAGATAAATACTTGACTATGCTGTCAAATTGATATCAATTACAAAATGAACCCAGAAATCAAGTATATTAAGTTATAGAATGAGTAAATGATCATGGAGAAATGAACTATAAAGACTGATCTGCATGATGTTTTCTTCTCCAGATCTTGCTGTTCCCCATCCAGGAGCCGTCACAGTCTGGCCGTTTCTCTGTGTCTCTGAGCGGCGAGCTGACCATCGCCGACGTCCAAGTTGAAGACTCAGGCTATTACATCTGCCAGGCTATCAGTGTGGCCGGCAGCATCCTGACTAAAGCCCTGCTAGAGGTGGAAAGTGGTAAGTGTAAACACACACAATGGCACACAGGACCTGATTGCACAAAATAAAGAGTAACTGAAAGAGCAACACACAGCAATCACATTCAAAATACAGTGATTGTTAGCTACAATATATATCATTTATCAATTAAGAAATGGTCTACCACCAACATAAAATAAACAGCAGATGCAAGCCTGATCACTGCAAGCGCAAGTCACCAGTGACACTTAAGCTTAAAGGGCACCCGAAAACAGGCTTCTCTTAAAAGATCACTGTAGAGCTAACAAAGGGAGATAACTTAGCTAGCTTAGCAGAGCTAGCTAAGATACCTCTGCTAGGTGCTGAGAGTACCGACAGAAATACTGGTCTGACAGCTAAGAGTAGCCATGTAGCCGTGGTTGTCTAATTGCAGCACTTGGAAGATGAAACAAAGCTCCAAGCATGTGGTTCCAGGGCTGCTAGTGAAGAGTCACCAGCTATCCTCCGTTTTTAAGTCTTTAGTGTCTACCTGTACTTCAGATTTCCTGTGAGAAGATATAACAGACATCTTTCATGACGATGTGGGTTTATGTAGACAGGGCTGCCCTATGTCATCCCAGGACACTTGTGACTTTGTTGATATTAAATACTCGAACTGTGCGTGTGGGAGATGGATAACATCCAGTGTTAAGCTCTGCCTGTGGTGGTCAAGAAAAATGAATTAGAATTGAACATTTTCAGCTTCATCTCTGATTCATCATTTCTCACAATCTGCTGATTTAACATCCCTCCCCTCCCCCACACATGCACCAATATAAAACCCTTCAAATACTTCTCAAATTAAAATATTCTTTGCCCAAATGAGCAAACAGCAGGAGTCTTTATCTGATCTAATCAAAAGAGAAAACTGGTGAGATTTCTTTACAAGTAACCCTGCTGCAACACATGCTTCCCTCCCCGCCTCCCTCCCATTTACGGAGTAAATAGGGATTTTGCTCTATCTATTCTAACTCCTGTGTTGATGTTTCAGTTTTTCAATTAGCTTCAGTTAGCTGATGATATCAGAGATTTCTACAGAACACAATACAAATGAGAGTGTGCACATGCCAAACTGCAGGGTGAATGAAATGTTCTATCTTTTGTGTGGTGAGGGCTTTGTGAGTGCCAGTTGCCATTGCGGGGGGAAAAAAGCAAACAGTCTTCAACTCCTTTCCACAACCATTGATGAATGTGCAAGAATTGTTTGACTTGTCTAAACGAAGCGTAACTCTGCTAGTTGGCGACACTCATATAGTGTTTACACTTAAGAGTGAACTCACACACATACAGACATGGAGCACGGCCGTATATGTCCATGAGTTCCTTGGTGATGACTGTGGCTGCAACAAGATGTCATGAAGGCTGTGGGTACACGAGGGTCAAGTGAAAGCATGTGTACTCTTTTGAACACTTATTTATTGAATATGCCTAGGTTCACAAGCAGAGTGTTCATTCATTCTCCATAGTCCTCTTATGAGAAGCCCAGTGATGCAGCTGATGTAAACAAAGCTTACACTCATTTATATACATTTCCACGAGGAAATAAAACATCTCATAAAATCGTCTCACAGTTAACTTTTACACAGTATTTAGCGAAGTGTAGTGCAAATTCACCCTCAGTGCAGGAAATAATCTATTAGCATTCATTTATCTGGTACCAAAACATGTGGATCCTGTTGTATCACTCACTGCAATTCCATTTCAAATGTCATAGATACAACTTTCAGAGATACAGTAGACGTTTGAAATTTAAATGGATAATAAGCAGGTAATCAAGGTACTGAAGTCATTAATAGCTTATTGACTACATGTGATAGGGAGTACAGAATTTGGTTTCTGGTTGTGATTGTCTAAAACTGTACAAAAACATGCATGTAGTAAAAAGGAAATGTGTGTTTAAAGACACTCAATTACCCACCAAGATTGCATTCCAAATAATCCATTACTCAAAGGTATAAAACACCTTCAAGTATTATAAATATTAAATACTGTATTTATCGAAGTACTTCTCAGTATCTTGTCAAGTGGTCCATCACTCTCACAGAAGGCAACTGTATTAACATATTCCTGCCTGAGAAAAATCTATGTCATTGATTTGCATGCTAAACTGGGGCGAGAGCACGGAGCAGTGGACTTGAGAGCCTCTGGGAGTGGATGTTCTCTTATAGTGACAGTTTACATTTCACATGGCAGGGCGGGCTGTGACTTTACAGGAAAACATGAAGATTTTTAACCCAGAGAGAAAACAGTTGACTTTAGTGTGTCTTTCTCTGTAAATATGACTTCTAGGACAGTGATTACGAAACAGAAAAAATACCAGTATTTGAAAACCTCCCAAAAAACACATAAAACATATTAATCAAGCCTAATCATCAACATGTAATGGATTTTAAGCAGCAGATGAGATGTAATATTTCCATTTAGCCTGTGATTATTGGATTCAGTTTGGTTTCTAAACAGCTGACTGTTATTAGGGCTGTAGCTTTTTGTTGTTGTAATTGATAGTGAGAGCAGAAAATACTGGACAGGATGTTAGAGATGTTGCATAAGCCGAAATGTCTGTACAGTCTCAGAGCACAGTTTTGTTTTAGAGGAAACATTTTTCAAAAAACCTATTAAATACCACCATGAAGTTGACCTTGAGAGTACTTGATGATCATCACATTTCAGACCATGGGTAGTTCGATAATGAATGTGTTTCTGATTGCAGTGAATTATTGTACTGAAAACAAACATTTCTTTGGGGACTTTTGAGTGTCTCTCTGACATTTAGAGAATAAGGGCAAACAGCACCCCCATCCCATTCTACATACTACAGGTCTTTAGTGAAATAGATTTTGATCACCTGGGATCATTTTTCAGAACATATGGTTTAGGTCAGAAAGACTTGAATCCTTATATGTCAAACATATGACTTTGTTCCTAAAGCACCTTCGGACCACGTCCCACCCATCATCCGCCAGGGACCAGCCAATCACACTTTAGCTCCTGGTTCCACCACTCAGCTACACTGCCACATCATGGGCAACCCCATCCCCAGCATCCAATGGGAGAAAGACGGCCAGAGGATCCTGGGAAACGATGGTCGAATCAGCTTGATGGAAAACGGCACCTTCCAAATCACCAACCTCCAGGTATTGAATAAAAGACTCAGCAAATGAAAAAGGTTTTATTTGCTTTTTAAATTCAAAGCTTTTCTGTGATGACTTTCAACTTCAAAGTTTATTTCTATTGTATGTTTATTAATTCTCATTCCATCTCGCTACACTTTCCAGTAAACTCATTCAAATGTATTCACTATCTACATGTATTACAAATCAGACGCAAGATAAACATATTCCACATGAAAAAACACAAACCTTAATTACAGGGAAAGTATGAAGCACTTAAACAGAGGACATTTTTATGGTTCACTCAAATGATGAGTTTTTATGGGCGGAGGAGAAGTGGGGAATGTAGCAAAACCGCATCTGTGAGGCGTGATCACCATGATAATGAGTGTGCGAGGCCATTAGCAGTCCTTAGCACTGTCTTACTCGATGCTAATGAAATCCTTTCTGCCCAGAATTGCCTCCTGGGTATGAAGCTGCACCTGAGGTCACCGCAGCCTCTGCGAGACTCGAGGAGGCTCACACATTAATTGATTGTGGGTTCTCAATGATTAACGATCACTGAGACTTGTAATTAAATCCTCAATTCATCACAACGAGTGAGGACTGGATGAAGTGAGATAGAAGAAGAGATAGAGATGGAGGAGCAGGAGGATAAGTGAGAAGAGGAAATAGAAGGAGAAATATTCCTGTCAGAAGCCTAAAGTAGATTGTATGCTGCATTCATGTCATGTGGGAATAAAAGGGAGTGACTTGACAGCTGAGAGCACGAACTTGGAAGTGCTCATGCTTTGGAACCCATTTAAAGCTGTCAAATGCCGAGCTGAAGTTCTCTGTAGACTTTGTTTCCGTTTGATCAGAATCTACACAGTGCCAAGTGATGGTGGTATATTTGATTTCATTGTCTTGCAGCAAACACATAAATAAATGGTATTTATGGCTGTGGATTTCAGAGATGAGATAAGAAAACGACTTGTAAAAATAATTTGTTTGTTTCATTTGAGATGTTGTTCCATACGCTGTAGTGATCAGTCAGGTCAGAAATTGGGCACACAGTAACACTGAAACACTGCAGTTGTATTGCATTTTAGATTGACTGTTTCTCTCCATTTACTTCCATAAGCTGTATTGATAGTAGAAAACAGGACAAGGAGTCTACAGTCACGGCGACAGCTCTGTTAGGCTCTACTTAGGCACAGTGGTTCTTCTTCTCACATGCTAACATGTTCACAAGGAAAATGCTAACATGCTCATGTTAAGCAGGCATACTGTTTACTATGTTCAACATCTTAATTTAGCGTATTAGCATATTAACAATTGCTAATTAGCACTAAACAGTCCAAAAGAGAGTGATAGGAATGCCATTTTTTGCAGCTATTTGGTTATAAATCAAAGTATTGGACAAATTCAAAATGTTTTCCTGATGATCACGCTAGAGGAACATTTCATCTAGAGGGCAACACAACAAGTTTTTTGTCAATCTTTCTAATAGTAGTCATTTCACTCATAACCACAAATGTCAACCTGCCATTGGTTCTAGATGAAAAGACAGGATATCATCAAAGTCATTGCACTACATTATTTGGGCACTATGAAGGTCTGTTCAGAATTTAATGTGTGGAAGTTGGTCTCGACCGGCTCCATGTGATTGAGTGCCCTGAGATAACTTTGTTATGATATGGCGCTATATAAATAAAATTGAATTAAATTGAACCCATCCAATAGTAATAGATAAAAGTAGTGGATCAACCAACCATCCCAAGAGCTACACTGCTAGCATTGCTAAAAAGATGTGTTTTGTTTTGAAATGGTAATCATAACTTGGATCTAACTTTTGTAGTTGTGGTCAGTTATTATATTGTCGGCACTGACTGAATTGCTGAGGTCTGAAGTCCAATAAGTCAAAAAACAGGAGCTGTCAGACAATCAGGCATATTGGAAGCATACCTCCAGGTTAGCCAAACGTTGTGGCAGAGAAAAACCCAATGTGCCCAAACTGTAAACATCCATCGCACTATTTACAACTGGTGGAAAATCTCTGCTCTTAATAGCTCTGCTATTAATTAACTCTAAAGTTCAAACCAAAATGGGTGTGAAACACAGTAAACACAAAACATTGAGCACAGTTGATAGTGAAACAAAAATGAAATCAGCATTCATAAAACACATTTAACCCTGAAATAATCAGTATAAATGAGTCGATTTCATCTGGGGGGACAGATGGTCTGTTTGTTCCTCGTACCCTGGCAATGAGGAGGTGCCATTACCCTGGGATCTCTGCCAGACACGCACTACCGCTGTCCCTCACCGGTGCCAAGACGTCCTGGACAGACGGGAAGTGTGTGTGTGTGCATGCTGGTGGGGGGGGTTAAAGAGAGGTTTGTGCTACCATTCTGCTAAATGGTTGATGTGGGTGGGTATTGTAAGGTAAAGAAAGGACAGGAGAGGGACTTTTGGGACACAGAGGAACCCAAACAAAAGCCAGAGGAGTGAGGCGGACTACTTGGACAAAAGGAAACAGATTACTGGGAGTAATCAGGTTAAAGCAGGAAATCATGCGTTGACTTTAAATCCCAGTGTACACATGATAGAGTAGGTAATCCCATTTCCCTTCTGCACCCTCCCAAAATAAGGATCTGACATCATTATCAACCTTCTGTGCGTTATTGTGCAGATGGTTAATAGTCATGCTAACTTGGTAGTTAGCAGGTGGTGGACAAAGAAAAGGAAAAGACACAGAAGTTCACCCCACGCTGTTTGACTGGCAGATTATTTCTGGGAAGTGGAGTTCAGAAATATCCCAAATGAAAAAGATGCAATCACATCATAATAAATAGAAATATTCTAAGATTCCCTCTTTAATTTTGGAGCGCCTCTCACCTCCCTCCCCCTTGTTCCCCTCTTTTCCTCTCGCCTCATCCATTTTTCAGCAATCTGTTTCGCTCGGCATCCAGGGCTGCCGGCCTTGATTAATAGTCAGGTGTCCAGGCTGTTTACCCCACCCGCCCCCCGTGCCGATTCCCCATCCACCGATCAAACGCCACCATCTGGGGACCTGCTTTTTAGCCCCCCAGACAGACGCACCATCAGCCGGCCCTCAAGGTCAGGGCCTATAGAAAAAGAGGAGGAGTAGCCTGGGATGTTGTGTAGGATGGAGAGTCACCTGCCTGGTGTCCTGCAGGACACACTGACAAGCCACTTAGGCTTGAGTAATTCCTCTGTCAGCGTTACTGATGAGCCGGCCCAGATGCAGGAGAGGAGAGTGGCAGAGTACGTGCACAGCGCTCATGACGCATTAGTCATGATAGGCTCTGCTTTGTACATAATGTATAAGGTTTTCAATGGGAGTAATGTTGGCTGTGTTCGCAGAATAAGTGAATAAGGGAAGGCTGATTGTGTTTGTTGTGGATTGGGTCTGCATGTTAATTGAAGACTGAAACATCTTGTAGCAAAACAGATGGAAAACTAGTTAAAATCCCCCATAACACTCCCCCCCCACACCTGTACAGCAACACACACACACACACAAGTGCAACAGGAGAACTATTAAGAGAGCCATCAGCCCTCACAGGTGCAGGTAAAATTAACATACAAGTCCTTTTGCCCTCACAATGTACTGTAAATGGAGCCAAGGTTTCTGACACTCTAGTGTGACTATACTTTATCTAGTTTTACATCTATTCTGTGGAGTATAGATTGTTAACATACTTGGCTAATTTCTCACCAAAACACATTTTTGCTAAAATCCACTAAACTTATTTATGTAGCACTGCCTTTAATTAACTGGCACTGAACAATGAAAATACAATTAATATGAAGTTTGGAAACAGATGAGTTTGAAGGCTTATCGCACACCAAACACTACACAGCTGTTTATATCTTTTGATTTAACAGTCATTTAATCTTCTACTGCGATGAGATAAACAATTCCACCAGAAATTAGTGTTTGCACGTATTTGATCAGCTAATAAAGTGCCTTGATGGCATTGGTTTGCAGCAAAAGCTGAGCAAGGTTCAGCCTTTTAGCTGGAGCACTCTTTGTTGGCTGTTGTGTTTCTGAACGACATCTTGAAAATGAAAAGGAAAGAGAGAGAAAAATGACAGAAACAAAGACAAAAAGAATGACCTGAAGCAACCAAGCTAAAGCACCAGAAACATGTTCACAGATACTGCTCCTGCAAGTTGTTACCACCTCGGTGTCACATTGAGAGATTCCCCAGTGTAGAGACCCCCAACATCTCCTTCTGTTGTAAGCAATTTCACAGCCCGTCTAGCTTTTGGCTTGCCTTCCCAAAAAATGTAATAGCCAGCATTCACATGTGCACACACACACACACACAGGCACATTTATCACACACCTTAATTACATCTGCTCATAGCCTGCCCAGAATGCTAAGTAGCTGTTCAGTATAAAGACAGGGCCTCAGAAATTTCTAGACCTCTAGCTGGTCATTAAAATTCTGTCCTTTGATCCTTCCTTTAACTCGCCTACTCTGCCGTGTAGGAATCAGACGAGGAACATAAAAGCCACCAGCTTGACTTTAGCTTTCACTTCAAATAGGTCCACTGAGAATGCATCATTTATGATAAAGCTACAATTGACAAAATGTCCAAAGTACAAGCAGTTAATTAAAGCAGATCTTATGTAAAGGTATGCTTAATTAAAATGCAAATATTCATGTGCAGTTACCAATAATTGATGCTTTTTTTTACCGTGAAAGACTAATGATGAACATATTTATATTAACATAAACCATTTATTGGCTGAATGCTGCACTTTACTTAAAAATCACCAAATCACTGATGAATCACTTCACATCTGAGCCCTGCAAAAGAAACTAATTGCATTTCCATGATGTCCCATGTGCCTCTAAAGGCTACCTGTCTATGTGGTCTAATGTTCTAAACGTCTTTATGTTATTACATCTCAGCATGCATCAGTAATTCTTTTTTGAATGTCAGCAATATGTGCTTAGTTTCCATTGTCAATACTCATATGATCATCCATGCCTGCAGAAGTGAGGCCTCATCAGGATGCTATAACCATACAAAAAAGACAGAAAGACAAACGGTGATGGCTGCTGACAGATGTACTTTTTAAACATATTGGCACAGAGCGCAATGAAGTCCCACCCACACCGGAGGGGAAATGAAAATTAATGAGTTTGTATTACATGAAGGTGCCTCCAACAGAAACGTGTCTAAAAGCTGCTGTGTGGTGATGCACTGCCAACTCAACAGAACCCAGAACTGAGTTTTTATAAGCTGCCAAACCCAAAACTGAACCTTTAAGAAGACAGAAGTGGATCCAGACAGTCAGTACGTGTGCAGTGAGCATTTTGTCACTGGTAGCCTACATCAGATGTCCAGATGTCACTTTTAGGCTAACTGCTGTAAGTTAAGCTAAAGCATTTTGACAGTATGCAACCTGTGTAGTGGAATGTAACTAAATCAGAAATCTGCTTTAGATAACTACAGTAACTTAGCTTGAGACGGGACACTGAGATAGACCACACAATATTGAGTTTGTCCTCTCTGGCAGACACAAAAAAATCCTCTGACGTGCTGAAATCAAATGTTTTTAGCTACCTACAGGCATTTTGTTAGAGTTTCAGTCCTTGGTTGTATTTTG
>JAVQJL010037254.1:0-25355 GCA_036024295.1 Nannoperca obscura
ACACACACACACACACACACACACACACACGCGCATTTTACTTGACATACTGAACATTACAGCATCAAAAGAGTTGCTCCCCTGTGATTCAAACTTATGACTCTCTGCTCTGCCCTGTGTTTATAATAACGACTACTAAAATGGTGACTCATCCAAACATTTCATGATCTCTAAAGGGAGAAAAGGTTGCATGCTAGTTTATCTTCATAGTTCTGGGCGTAGAGTCTGTGATGACAGAAATACGAATCAAAAGTTAGATTTATTGTTAATATACTTAGTTATTTGGTTTAGCTTTACTTTAATAGCAGATGCATCTTTTCTTTACCACACGCAATAAAAACAATTACATTTATCACATCTGTTCTGGATTTCTTTGAGTATTATTCATTTTGTGCATTTGAGACCAATAGGTTGAATAATTCAGCTAAAAAGAAATGGCTTGACTTCATTTTACCATTGAGCTTTCTCACCAAAGTGTTCTGTCCTGCTTCATCCAGGAGGAGTACCAAGCAGAGGGAATCACTTGGCACAACATCGACTACACAGACAACGTGGGCTGTATCCACCTCATCAGCAAGAAACCGACTGGCCTGCTCTACCTGCTCGATGAGGAGAGCAAGTAAAAACTGCCACTGATGATTCACACTGTTTCATTCATGTCTTATGGCTGCGAGTAGGAATACATTTACTAGGAATAACATTTATTTTGTTTTCCTCTCCTCATTCTAATCATCCTTCTTTCCTCTTTCCTTTTCTCTGTGCCTGCATTCCAGTTTTCCTCACGCCACAGATGAGACATTATTAGCCAAATTCAAGCAGCAGCACCAGGGGAACAAATACTTTGTCCCCACACCAGTCATGGAGCCTGCCTTCGTCATTCAACACTTTGCTGGGAAAGTCAAATATCAAATCAAGGTAAGGGTGGCAAACAGAGAAGACATATTATATTATTACATAAGCAAGAGGGTTTGAATTAGACTTAGTTACACTTGAATGTGACATGATGGTTTTTAATGTTCTTGATATGTGCAACCTCACCAGGATTTCCGGGAGAAGAACACAGACCACATGCGTCCAGACATCGTGGCGTTGTTGAGGAGTAGCGACCGTGCATATGTGCGGCAGCTCATTGGCATGGACCCGGTGGCCATGTTTCGATGGGGCATCTTGCGTGCCACCATCAGAGGCATTGCTGCTTTTAACGAAGCTGGCCGCTCCTGGGCTGCCAAAACGTCAGGTACATACACATACAGTGAATTTATCTAAGACTGAGGTTGGATTATGCTAATGCTAAACAAAGATTAATATGAATGTTTCTACCCTTTGTCAGTCAGAATCATTTATAAAGGTATTGATGGAATGCAAAAGTACAGTGGTTTCATTATAGATAGACTTACAAAACTACAAACTAGCTGACTTCACTCCACTTGTGCAACATATACCACAACTTCAGAGTACTGCAGTTTCTCTGCTCTGTAATTAGCCTTTTAGGTCAGCAAATGGAGGAACGTTTTTTCCGTGCAATTCTCAATCCTCCAGACTATATTGGTGTCCTCAGACGTAGCCCACTGACATAGAAGCCTTTTTATGTGGATTAGCGAGATTAAATAAAGTTAAGACAGAAACTGAAACAAGTGCAACTGCTGCAGTCATGTGACTCTAATCAACCTTTATTCTTCTTGAAAGTGCATTGTTTTACTTGTAAATAATCTGTATTAATTTTGTGTTTGTTTTTTTCTTTTAGGTGTTGTCCGTCCAATCTCCAGAACTCCTTTAGGAGAGCTTCAGCGATCCAATGCCCCAGTAGACAGAATGTACAAGTAAGTAATATACATGATTGAATATAAAACTATGAAACTTGTCTTACTTGGTTTTTCGAATGGTTTTCTAACTTGTCAGGTCTGTTTCATCTGGAGGAATCTGTCTGCCATAGCATCTGTGGACGTGGAGGCAGACTGTCAGTCTGGTTTACTTTGTGGTCAACTAACCTTTCATGAAACACAGACTGATTATTTTAAATCAGTTCAATATAATATACAGCCTTCGTGAAGCTGCAACTGTCCATCCACTTATAAAGTGTACAGCAATAGATTTAATAAAAAAATTAAATGGTTAGTTATCCAGTGGTGCTGGATGAGATGAGGAAGGACAACATCAGACACCTAATCTCTGTTCAGCAGAGTTACTATAACTTATCCAAACTATATCCATAAACACTGAGAAAAACACACATTTTGACGTCACCCTGACACGAGTCCTTCTTTTACCTCATCTCAGTTCCCCATATCCTCTCCACCTGTTGGTGACCCCGGTGTGTGCGGTTCTCTCCTCTCCCCTCCACAGACGAGCTTCTATGCTCGATTTCTACTTTGATCACTCAGAGGAGCGCCCTCTAGAGGCCTTTGAAGACGTCTTTGCTAGCTATGAGTGTAAGAAGTAAGTGAATTTGGTGGACAGCAGAGGGAATGAAGACATGAGGCCAAGCAGGAAGGAGATGTGTTTTGTTTTGGGTAACAGATACTGGTTTGTTCAATTTTCTGAGTTTGCCCCCATCTAAAGAAAAAAAAATCTGAATCTTTTGTAGCTTTTTAATACCAATGTATCAAACGGGTTTAACAAAGAAGGTCGAGCTTGTTACATTTTGTAATGTCTGCTTCTTTAAATATGAAAGTATCAGAGGAAGTTCAGTACAGCAAAGTCGCCCTTTACCTTGCATTTCCCCTCTTCCCTTACCGTAATCCCCATCTTTTTCTGTTGCTGTGATAATCTCTCTCCTTCCTCACGTTTATTATTCTTGCTATAGAGCACAGGAAGGTGTTTGTACTGGCCTACTCTGATTAGCCACCCAGATTACTTACATCAACTGTGCAGCTTAGGAAGCCCACATGTATTCATACATGTGCAGAGGCCTCAAGTCAAATAGACATGAAGAATTGGGAGAGCTTTCTCAGAATGGAAACAAACCATGAAGAATATTTTCGGATTGTTTGGGCCCTCTGGATCTTGACCTTATACTTCCTGCTTTCAGATCCAAAATTACTGGGTTAGTGTTTTTGTTTTTTTTTACAGACCAGAACCTGAACTGAGTTGAACCTCATTGTTACCATTATTAAATCATCCAGCCTCTAGCAGATCTGCAAACACAGAGAAGTAAAGGTCAGATTCATTGTGACTCATTCACTGTATATGTTGCCCATTCCTTCACTGCCTGACCTCTGTTTTCATGGTCAGTCATGGTAAGTATGGAAAAATACTGCATGGACTAGCTCTGGGGCACAAAGCAGTTTCCATATTAACCTCACCAGACCCCCAGTGTCCAGTGTAACACCAGTCCTAATTAAAGGACAATAAATCCAACAGCCTCACTAGTAACAACTTAGTTGCACAGCCAGTAACAACCCCAGCATGGAAACAGCCGGCCAACCACACTGAACATCAGCTCAGCTCTGCATGTTAACTACCACCGTGGCAGGGATATGGGTGTGAATACAACCACTACGTGTCCCAACCTTTCTTTGTGTGTGTGTGTGTGTGTGTGTGTTCTTAAAAGGGATATGGCAGCATGGTTGGATGGTCTAGTCTGTCTTGTGGTTTTCATGTACACAACCATGAACAGTGGGAGAATGCATTTTGTGGGCTATTCTTCACGGATGAGCAGAGGATGAAGTTCCTCTTTATTTTGGAGCCCCAGCCATACTGCGGTGTGTGTTCTCTTCTAAGGTGCCCTAACAGTGGCGTTCCATCACGTCCCGCTTTGCGTTTTCTTTTTTTCCCCCTCCTTTTGTGTTTTTTTTCCCCCTCCCTTCTCCTGCCCTTGTGCTCCCCCCCCTCACCCTCTCCACGCTGGGTGTGTGTTGGGTGTGATTAGAGACATGCATGCAGAGATCATCAGCTCCATTAAGAACTTGCAGTTGGATGGTGAGGACCCTCGCAAGCTGCTGCAGTCCTGGGGTCGCCTCCGCTTCCCTCGACACATCCTCCAGTGAGTCTGCAGGCAGACCTGGCAGCAGCTCTCCTCCAGATCAATCCAGTCTAATTTGCTTAGGCAGAACATGCTCCCCCCTCCCCAGAACAAAGTAGACTATCCCTTCAATTTTGGCCGGCCATGTTCAGCTTATAAACCAGTTTAACATAACCAGCCATAGAGAGTTATAGCCATCACATCTATAGCCCCTTTTCTCAGAGTATCATTAAAATCTCGTGATCTAATCTAATAAAAACATCTCAACCAAACATTACATTATTAGCTTGGTTTGTAGATACTATCTAGTTTTCTTGAAGGGTGAAGCCGAAAAATGCACTCAATACCTTCATTAAATGCTGCATGAATATCATCAGAAGACTGTGCTGGCATGTGAGGTCTGTTTGAGGAGCGGCCTCACAGCATGTTAGAATTTACAGCACGTTCTGCATTCAGAGAGAACCTGAACATACATTTAGTATACATAGCAGAGAGCATGTCTGTCTGAGTATGGTGAGTCGCTGGGCTGATTGTTTTGAGTTGCATCTCATCTCCTGCAGCAAACTCTCCTCTCTGTCATCCTTACCCTCTCACTCATTCATGGCTTGTCTCTGCCCAACATTCATCCCATCTTCCAGGTGCAACCCTTGATTTCATCAGTGACTGATGTGCATGCAGTGCATGAAGAAGTCATGCATTCGTACTAACCTGGTTTCACACACTCCATCAACTACTTGTTCCATCCTCCTGCCTCTGGCCTTTAACACTAAAGTCTCTATTTCTCTCTAATCTCTAATTCACCCAGCATTATATTTCTCTTTCACAGGAAAAACAAGTGTACCAAACAGAGACAGCTCATCCCCAAGGTAAAACGGAGTAAAGACCTAAGACCTCAAGTTTAGGGGCAAATGAAGAGAATATTTACTGTTTAAATAATGTAAAACAACTCGGTTGATTAATATACTGTATTACTGCTGTGCAGAGTTTGCTGGATTCTCGGTCTCTGAAGTTCATTGTGAGCCTGACACTGCATGATCGCACCACCAAGTCTCTGCTCCACCTGCACAAGAAGAAGAAGCCCCCCAGCATCAGTGCCCAGTTCCAGGTAACATCACCTACAACAGTACTGCACATTACACACAGAAACAAGCCAAACACACCCTCCAGCAGCAATCCTGAACATTCAGCAAACCCCCTCTCCTCCTTTTCTATAGACCTCTCTTACCAAACTCTTGGAGACTCTGAACAGAGCGGAGCCTTTCTTCATTCGTTGTATCCGCTCCAATGCTGAGAAGGTAAGACCGTTATTGTTAGTCAGCTGCAATTTCTTCTTTAATATCTTCTGTTCAAAGATTTCTTTCAGCTTAGAAAATCTGAGTGTAAATGGACGCAGTGGAATCACCTCTGTTAAAAAAACCTCTTTTGCCTTGCTTATTTAATGGGAATCTATAAGATATGATTTTAAAATCAATATAAAACGTGAAGTATTACAATTGTCACAAAATATGCAGCCTTAATCAATCATATAATTCTCAATAAGGCATTGTTTGATTGGTTAAAATCTAAATGGTAACAGTATAACTGGCTTTGCTTCATGTGTCCTTGTTTATGAGCAGAAGGAGATGTATCTGGATGAGGCCTTGGTGGTTCAGCAGCTGCGATACACAGGAATGCTGGAAACTGTTCGCATCAGGAGGTCAGGCTACGGAGCCAAGTACACATTCCAGGTACTGTAAATTTACTTCTCTTAATCCATCTGATAATCACACACCAATATAATGTCACTATACAGGCACTGTATGAACCCACCCAGTGGTCACTACATGTTATATTAACGTCTGCTACAATATGAACTTTGCACATCCTCAGTTCACATTGTATTTACATTGCACTCATTTTGCACAGCTCTTCTTTTTCTTATTATTGTAAATTTTCTATTTAGTGGTATTATTAAAAAAAAATCTCTATATATCTATACTCTTGTTGACATACATGCACCAAAACAAATGCCTTATATGTGTAAACCTAATTGGCAATAAATCTGATTCTCATTCTGATGATATACTATTTTGATGTTGAATGCAAGCCGATGCAACAGTACCAAAAACACACGAATTTGGCGCCCATTCATTTCTCATTGCATTATCATTGTTCTCTTGTCCCTGCAGGAGTTCATAGAGCAGTTCAGGGTTTTGCTGCCAAAGAACGCCACTGCATTTAAAGAGGACATCTCAGCGCTGCTTGAGAAGAAGATGGGCCTGGACCCCACCACGTACCAGATAGGCAAATCTAAGGTACACAACTAAACCAGTAGACCCACAAAACTCCCGTTCTTGTCTGCATTTGCTCCAGTTTCCTTCTCCGCATGTAAATTCTGGTGTGTTCTGTCTGTTCAGGTGTTCTTGAAGGAGCTGGAGCGTCAGCAGCTGCAGGACACGCTGCACAAAGATGTAATGCATAAGATAATTTTCCTTCAGCACTGGTTCAGAGCTCGCCTGCAGCGGAAAGAGTTTCTGGACATGAGACAGGCAGCCATCTTGATTCAGGTAAACAGAAACAATTATTTTTGCGACATGCCATGCCAGTTCATTTGTTTTGTTTATGTTCCCATTATAATACTGATATGTCCTGTCCTGTTTTCCTGCTTAGCGTTCATGGCGCAGGTACTGCAAAGAGGAGCAAAGGCGACAGGCAGCCACTCTGATTCAGGCTGTGTGGAGAGGGTACATACAGAGATCAGAGAATCACCGCCAAAAACAGGGTGCTACCAAGATACAAGCCCTGGTCAGAGGACACTCAGCACGCAAAAGGTAACAACACAGAGAGGGTGTCCCAAGTCCAGGTCAAGTCAGCAGGACCACAGATGGACATGCTCTGAAAAAAATGTCATGTTCATATTCATGTTTTGTGTATGACAGGTGCCATTCCATCCGTGAGGAGAAACAGAGAAAGGAGGAAGAGGAGGAAAAGGAAGCACGGAAGAGGGCAGAAGAAGAGGAACGAAGAAGGAGGGAAGAAGAGGAGGAGGCAAGGAGAAGAGCAGAGGAGGAGATAGAAAGGAGGAGGATGAAAGAAGAAGAATCTAGGAGAAAGGCAGAAGAGAAGGAAGCAAGGAGGAGAGCAGAGGAAGAAGAGGCAGCCAGGAAAGCGCAGAAAAAGAGAGAGGAAGCGCAGAAAAGACTGGCTTGCGAGCCTCAAACAAGAGAGGATCCAGACATAGAGCTGGTCACAGAGGTGATGCTGGATGAAAACCTCCCTGTCCAGGACACACAGGTGGGAGGAGAGGAGGACAGAGAGTTTAATACAAGCTCACATACTCAGGGGCAACAGGGCAAGGGTGAGAAACTGAATGTGGAGACCAACGGTACCTTGGCTGAGGCTGGACCCCAGCAGGATGAGGAGGAGGAAGAAGAAGAAGAGGATTTGGAGAACCAAACACTTGGACAGTCTGATCCAAAACCTGTTCTACCCTTTGATTGGGTCACTTCTAACGCACTTACACCCACATCTCCAGGTGAGGGGATGGATGAACAGGATCCCAGCAATACCTCCACACTTTCCAATGCTGAACAGAAGGGAGTACGAGCTCCAGCTATTAACAGGGGCCAGGGGTCATCCAGGAGCCAGGAGAAGAGAGAGCAGAGGAGACGAAGAGGGCTGGAGCACAATCAGAGAGAGACCGAACGAGCCTCCTCTGTAACCACCAGCAAGGATGAAACATCCCTGCCAAAGAGCAAAAGCCAGGAGGCCTTTAAGCTAAAAGAGCGGGCAGACAGCAAGGAGCTGGACCAGTACGCCTTTGTGACCTGGAAAATGAAGGAAGACAAAGGAGGGAAGAAGGACGCAAAAACTTCTCCTCCTTCTGCCGGTCCTGTTCGTCCGTCTACGTTACCCCTGCAGCCCGCTGACCATGTGCCCGAGAGAAACGGTGTAGGTGAGGGTGTCGGAGGGCTAAACCTGCATCGTCGTCCGGGGGCGATTAAGGAGAAGCCGGAGAAGTGGAGAGGGAGGAGGAGTGATGGAGACCTCGCTGAGAAGACCATCGCTCTTCCAACACACAACAGGGAAGAAAGGTCGAAAAAAGCGATGTACGTCATCTGTTCTAGCAACTTTCTTGACATAATACTTTATTAACACGAGAAGTGACAGTAGAGCTTCTCCAACATAATGTTTATGTGGTTAGGAAACCCCTTTGTTAAAACACTTTTCATGAATTGATTTGCATCTCATTTACATTTTTCTGTTTGTTCACCTGCAGGAGTGAAATGGCCTCCTCATCAATTGACAGTTTGTCTCCAGGTTCTGAAGGGGCTGGTGCTGTTTCAGCCAGAGAGGTATTTTAAATGTTTTAACGGGAAATAAATGTTTGTTTTAGAAGTACAAATAAAGTTTTAAATATATATTCATAAATATAGTTTTCTGTTCTGCAGTTTATTTCCCCCCCGGAAAGCCACAGTGATGGCTCAAAGGGAAGCTCCATCAGAAGGAAACACCAAGATGGTTCTGGTCACCAAGACTCGGCACACTCCATGCCATCCACAACAGACAGGTACTGGACTGGCCTATAAATGAGTGGTCTGGTGATACATTTGTTTGAAAAGGATATATTTGAGAGAGGGGGAAGCTCAGGACAATGTGTTTGTAGTGTCAGTAAAGATGCACTGGTGAGACAAAGAAAAAGTTAACTGTAAACAGTAAAACATCCTCTGTGTCATCTCCACCCAGTATAGTGTCTGCTTCAGTCAGTCTGTTCATGGGAAAGCTCGTTGCCTTGTGTAATCAAACTATCTCCAGCTCCTTGTGTGGTGTTGTGCGTTCACAGCGGGAAATTCCTGAATTTCCCCTGAATGGATTTATATGTCAGAAATTTACACTTAAACCTCAGTCACCGGGCCAGAGCTTTATCAGACAGAGGCATCGGGTGAATTGCTTTGCTTTTAAATTGTATCGTTGCTATGGTGACACTGCTGGAGCAGATCTTGAATATATGGCACTTTAAAAGCCGACTCTTTCAGGGCAATTCACATTTGGTTGTGTTTTGGTAATGGTAAATGGTACATCTTAGTTATTTACTTAAATTATCTGTTTTTCCTGTTGCCATGAAACAATCCAGGGAGTTATAAAAAGGCATGTGATTAAGAACACAAAACACGTCAGAAACGCGCACAAAAGAATGTGGAATGTAGAAGTGAATAAATTGTTAAACATGACATTTTGGAAGTTCAAGATCTCTTCCCTGTATTCAGCATGAACACCAGTCCACCACTATGATTTAAGTTAGAGTCTAGCAACAGTTTTGCTTAACATGGTTTGTGAATATTCTTAATTTTATGTATAAATATATATTTATATTGATATATTCTGTGCCCTGCAGGTCAGTTGGTTTCTTCAGCAAGATTTTGAAAAAACGGCCACACAAGGAGGCCCACACTCCAGACAACGGAGAGACTCTTGCTCAGTTTCTCAACGAGAGGCCAACAGGCGTGGAAGGTAAATAATAAAGTCTGTTCTCAAGTTTCAGAATAATTACAGGATTTACTGGAGAAGGAAAGTTTATCCCTTTCAATTTTTGGTGTATACTTTACCACAAAATTACTGAGGTTATTGATTATCTTCAATAATAAAGGTTTAGTGGTTATTTTCAGATCAAATATTCAATATCAATTGATCAATAACATTTTATCGCTCAATACAAACTGCCCAGCAACTGCTGGACTGCTGCAGTCCACTTTCATCACACCTCATAAAATGAGAAATGGAAAGAAAACACAGGTGTATTATCACTATTATTCCCCGGGCTTAGCTAATCCTGCTTGTTTGCTTTCTGAGAAAATACTGACCCGTGCAGGATCACGCCCAGTGCCAACAGAGTAACTTTACTCTGGGTTTTGTTTCCTCTGTGGCACTGTGTACTTTCTGCATTAGAGGTTTGAGTTCAGTTTGAGAAAGGAGGTAGAGGACCATTCGCTCACCGTTTCACCTTTGTGATAAGTATGAAAACATTCTCCCTTCCCTTTCAGCCCCAACGTCCGGACATCCATCCCGGCCTGTTTCCCAGCCCCATGGGGACCGTGCTGGGAAAAGTTTAGGCCGCAACCCCACCATAAAGATCAGCCGTGCCACGCGGGTCTCTGAGCAGTGGAACGCCTCGCTGGATCGGGAAATCACCAACGCCAATGAGCTGCGTCACCTCGACGAGTTTCTGGGCAACCAGGTGAGTGAAAGGTGCCCAGATGTTTACTTGTTGTGGGAAATAATTTGATCTTATTTACCCACAAAATGTTTTTGTTTGTGTTCCCTCATAGGTCAATGATTTCCGCTCCAGGGGGAAGTCTCTGTCAGCCACAGAGGCCATTTTTGTAACGGCCACCATGCAGTTCAGAGACACTATCAAAGCCATGTATTCTCTTCCAGTGAGTCTTTCTGCCGGCACATAACACACATACAATACATGCTGATCAAAGCTCTTCATCACTATCCTCTCTTCTTCCTTATTTTCTCTCCTGCCCTCTGATCTTCACCAGAAACCCACCATTGGCTACAAAGGTCTGATGACAGGCTACCAGAACAAAGTGATCCACCTGGCGGGCGACAAGCAGAAAGGAGAAGTCCAACTTGTGGTTAACCTCTTCCAATCGGTGCTGGATGGCTTCATCAGAGGAGAGATGAAGAAGGAGGAAGCTGAGCCTGCAAAGGTGAAACACTGAGATTCATTATCAGTCTAATCAGTCCAAATATGACAAAATAATGTGTCCATGCTCATGCTTTCTGTGTGTTTTTCAGCCTGCTAAAGCAAGAAAGAAGAGAAGGAAAAAAGACAAAAGTGTAAGAATTCACCTTGAAATGTACCTTCTTTTTTTTTTCATCAAAACTTTTTCTCATTTTCAGTATAATGATTTGTAATTGAATATAGATTATGATTTCTAATTGAGTGATTGTCTGTCTTGTTAGATGGAGAGCCCCCTGGATCATGTTTTTGTCAACTATCAGGTCAACATTATGCAGTCATGTGACCAATGTAGTTCTTACATCTGGGGCATGGAGAAGGCCTACATGTGCAGCTGTGAGTTAACATCCCAACAAAACTTGTTTTCTTCTATTATGTTTTATTGATTGTATTTGTATTCATATATTAAGAATAACTCTTGCAGCCTAACATGAAGAAATTTGTTCCTGCTCTAATTCATAATTCTCTTCTTTTTTCTTTATTATCTTACTTTTACAGATTGTAAAATGGTATCCCACAAGAAGTGCCTCTGCAAAATAGTCACTGACTGCTCCACCTTCAGTACCAAAAAGGTAGGTTTTTATTTTTAGAAGCCACAGGCCTAGATTAATGATGTGCTCATGATATATAGGGGTTTGGAGTGAGGCTCAGCTTTATACAGTATTGAGAGTCGATGTCCTACTTAAGCTAGCTGCTGTTCCTCTAAACCCAAACATATTTTCAGTCTAAAACAGGTTAAATTATTATTTTGTTAGGGCTCAATATGAGTCTTAGCTACAAAAGCACTGTCAAAGCCTGATGGGAGCTGTTTTTGTTGAATGCTGACAACATAATCAGTCTCTTATCTTTTACAATTCTAAGGGGGGATACATTTTACTAGCCAGTAGAGAAATAGATACCTATATATAGCTTAGAATATGGACAAACGTATAAAGTATCATGTTGCAGCTTTTCAAAATGACTGATGAAGAATACTAGTGAAACAGAAGCTAACTGAGACGTCTATAATTATATGCTGATGTATTATGTTGGAATGTTATAAGAAAATATGTAAAGTCTAACAAAAAACAGGGTCTCACCTGTTAATACTGAAGTAAAAGCGTTCTTTATCTTCATTATAAGGAGCTATAATTCAACATCAGATGGTAAGATTTATTGTAGCGAAGAACGTGTCATTTCCACGGGAGTGTTGTATCCAGCTTGCGGTGTTTGGACTGGAGAAGTAGACTTCTTACTGAATGCTGCAGTCTTTCTGAATCCACAGAGTGACGAGGAGTGTGGTGGCCTGCACTTTGGGGTGCGTGTGAGCCACCTGGTCAGTGAGAAGAACCCAGTCCCCATGATGCTGGAGATGATGCTGGAGCACGTGGAGATGCACGGCCTCTACACCGAGGGCATCTACCGCAAGTCCGGCTCCGCCAACCGTATGAAAGAGCTGCACCAGCGCCTGGAGACCGGTTAGACTCCTTCTATTTGAGACTGACAGCTAACTGATGACGAACTGGGGAACTGTGCCATTTTTATTTATCAGCATCAGTTATCTAATACATCCTATTTCATGCTTGGGTTGTTTGTTTTTTTGCTAAACATGCACAATAACTCTGTCATGGCTACTTTATTGATCTTTCTTTTCACGTTACATTGTTCATGTGTTTAGACCCCCACCTGGTCTGCCTCGAGGACTATCCCATCCACACAGTGACGGGCCTGGTGAAACAGTGGTTAAGGGAGCTACCAGATCCGCTCATGACCTTCACACATTACAATGACTTCCTGCATGCAGTGGGTGAGTAGGACATTCCCCACCAGAGGGAAGCATTTTACATAAAACAATCTTTTAATCTTTTTGTTTAAGTATTTGTTTTTGTTTTTTAATGGTTAGTAGTTAGGTGAAACAAGAATTTGACATGTACAGTGGGAAACATTTAGCAATCATGATTTTAAAAAATGAAATAGAGGCATTTTCTAATCGTTTTCATGGTTATTTATGAGGTTTCGTTGAATATGTTTGTTCTTTTGGTAGAACTGCCAGAGAAGCAGGAGCAGCTTCAAGCTATATACAAAGAGCTGGAAGAGCTTCCTACAGGAAACTTCAACACATTGGAGAGGCTCGTCTTCCACCTCGTCAGGTAGAAACTTTCTAATTGTGGCCTTGTATATTTTATTGTGATCGTGACATAAATCCATCAAGGCCACTCATTTTTTTGGTCACATATTCAGTTTACCTTAGCAGTAAAGTCATAGCTTGGATGAAATGTGCATGCAGCTAAACTACATGCTAATATCTAATGAATTCTCTTGCAGGGTGTGTAAAGAGGAGGCTCACAACCGTATGTCTCCTAACTCGTTGGCCATAGTTTTTGCCCCGTGTGTCCTGCGCTGCCCAGACAGCGCCGACCCGCTGCTAAGCATGAAGGATGTTGCCAAGACCACCACGTAAGACTGCCATAAAAGCCCAAAATAACAATATCTGCTTTTTAGCTTTTCCTTTTCCTTCCTCACACGCTATAACACATGTATAACCAGTGAGCAGCTGTAAACCTACACACATACTTCTTGACATCCCGCAAACTCCTCCCCCTTTAGGTGCGTAGAGATGCTCATCAATGAGCAGATCCGACGCTACAACGAGAAGATGGAGGAGATCGAGCAGCTGGAGTACGCGGAGGCTCTGGCTGTTAACCAGCTCAAACTCAAGAGACAGAACACGGTGAGACACAACGAAATGCTGCCTCACTCTGGATCACCTTTTTGTTCGATTTAGCCGTGGTCTCAGTACCATGGCAACAAAATAACGTTTTAGATTGTTGCTCAGCCTCATGCCTGGATGTAAAGGAAAAGAAAGGTCATTTAAAAGGTCACTTATCAATGATGTGTTATTATATCATACACTCAACATGGATCAGTAACATTTTCCTTCATGACTGAAAAGCGTACAATAGCCCCAGTGTCAGATACTGTTGTTTTTAGGTCACATGGGTAAAATAGCCAATGTTCCTTCTCTCTCTTTAGCACTACTGGCATTTACCTCTCAGGTTCTCAGCTCCTTACAAAGGAGTGGTGGTACGTATCATCGCGTTCTCCTAGTACAGTAGATCTACTAGCTGTAGTGTGTAGTAGGGTGCCATGTAGAAGCGCCTGTGCATGGCATGTTAGATGTGGGTGACGCTCTGGCTGTTGTTGTTTTTTTTTTTTTTTCTTCTGCCCGTAATCCTTTTTACACTTCTTTACTAACTGGTAGTAGTTTGCATGTTGCTGTTTGCCATTTTACTTGTTCTCTTCATGAGAGGACAAGATGGTTCTGGGTTGGTGTCGTAATAATACTTTTGTTGTCTTATTGTAAGACAACAGCCTGACAATAGTGTGACTTCCAAAGCTTGATGCCTTCCTATCTAAGACCACAAAGCTCTGAAAGTCATGTTATATTTGTTGTTGAGTGGTTGGACGTTTCTGGATTGCGGTGATGTGTCTTTTAACTGTTATCATAGCTCAGAATTAACTGTTTGCATATGTAAACACCAGGACCGTTTTGAAAGGGTGGATGTTGATGTGTTTACTAGCTTCTTTTATATCACAGTTCAAGTTATTCTGCTTCACAGAAGTGCTGCAGGAATGATGTGCAGATGCATGAATGCCACAGGCACCATCCGGCCTCTTCTGTTTTCCTCACTAACAAAATCTGGAATCAGTTTCAGATTTGGGTCAACGCTCTGTGTGTGTGTTTCGTTGCGATTTATGTTTATTGCGTAATTATTATATACGTTTACATAGTAATTACACAATAGACACTTTTACATTGAGTTGGTTGAGGTATCAGTGTGGGATTTTCTGTCTTCTGCAGGTGCACGAGAAAGTCACTTCTGATCTCAGTGTTGTCCCTGAGAACGAGCCTCTGGACTCGGACGCGGAGGCTGAGAAGAACTTGATGGAACGCATCAAGTCCATCAAACAGGAGAAGTAAGGGTGCTTTCGATATTATTTCTCTTTTCACCACGGTGCAGCAGCATCCTCCAGTCTTTCATGCCTCTGATGTCCCCGTCATCTGTTCCTCCGTAGAGAGGATCTGGCTTGCCGACTGCCAGAGATGGAGCAGCCCGGTTCCGACCAGGAGAACTTGGACTCCGAAGCCTCGCTGAGCTCCGAGAGTCTTTTGGATGAGCAGCAGCGCTCTTCTGTTCACGGCTCAGAGCCTGAAGGTCAGTATTAAGGTCAGTACACGCTGGCCTTTCCTTCCTTCTAACCGTTTCTCTCACTCACGTAGTTTCTGACCAGACCACGGGGGCCTTGGCTTGGGCCCTTCCTGTCTTTTGTGGTGCAGGTCTGGACCAGTGATGGTGATGGGGGCGGTGACGTCTGCTCTATAACGAAGCAGGTTGGACGAACAGCAACCGTGTTTGTGTGTGTGTGTGTGTGTGTGTGTTTGTGTGCATACGCGCACGCCCGTGTACGCATGTAAATGCATGTGTGGCACAGAAGCATGCTCAAACTTCATCCAAATTAATGAATTGAACATTTGGCACAACATGTCCATTCAGATGTTTGCCTAATTACGCCTGAACATTATGTTTGGTAGATAACATGGTTGCATGATCTTCCATAGGTCTTCACCCTCTCTGGATTATTGTGTGAATTTAACAAGTAGCTTTTAGGAAAGCGTGTTTGTCTTTCTTAACTCTTCCTCTTTCCTCTTTCTCTCAAGGACGAGGTGGCTCCCTGCTGAGGAGATACAGGCCTAAAGTCCCTAAAGTCCCCGGTGGACGTGTCTCTCTGCCAAACCTCACCCCTGCTAGCTCCACCTCCTCTGTGTTCAGCTGCGCTTCTACAACGTCTGAATCCTCCAATGCATCCTTCAGGCATCCACTGCAACGCCGCAACCCTCTCATCCCAGACACAGTTAAACTCCCCCCAGGCGTCCTCTCCCAGTCTTCAGCCTCTGGTCCGGCTCAGACTTATACCCCTCCCGGAAACCAAGCTTTAAAGTTCTTGGTCAGGAGAAAAGATCAGCCCGGTCGCCGTAAAGACAGCACCCAGTCCCTGTACATCGACAGCCCAGAGTGTGACCTGTTGTTGCATTTTTCCTCCTGCCCTTCCTCCGCTTCCTCCTCCTCCACCTCCATCTCCATGGTAACACCCTCTCCTCAGCACCAGCACCGCGACACACAAGCCTCGAAGGGCCAGAGACGTCTTTCTGACCCAGACATACCTTATATTGACGATGACGTCTGACCAGGCCAGAACAGAGAAGAATATAAGAGAGGTGAATATAAATGACATGCACAGTTTCCACAGATCACATGGATGGATTGTAGACAGCCAGGAGAGGACAAGAATCACAGTGGAGTAAAATGAATAAGTAACCTGTACATCTGAATAGAAATGAGTGATAATGAGATGTGCAGTATCCACAGTGGATCTACAAAGTTGAACAGTGGCACAAAATGGAGGCTGTTTCACTTGCTTGTCATCAGTGGGAACCAATCAAGGAACTGCAAATGTGTCTAAAGTCTTGTTGTTCTCTATGACGGTAAAAAAATAACTGGACTCGATGTTGCCAAGCACCTTTTTCTACCATTTTAATATATATATTGTGGTTGCTGTTGATGAATTCAGTTTGGAGAGGCTTGTTTTCTGTACCCTCATAATGATGGACCAGCAATTCTGTTTTCTTTCTCCTGTTTTTTTTTTGTTAGTTTTTTTTAAACACATTTGTGCTAATTCAAGGAAATATTACAGGTTCCAGCTGCACTTTTCATTTCTTACTTTTCCTAATGAGCAAACCATGCTCACTCAAATGTTAGCTAGTGCCTTGGTAATGCACAGTAAGTTGACAAAGTTCATGTTATAGACGGTGATCAGAGGGAGGGAAAGAGGGTTATTTGGGAGTCTTTCTCCCAGACTTTTGTGTTTATTGAACCGACACAAGACGCGTTTGAAACAAGGACCTAAACATGCATATTGCCACTGTTGTATAGGTGCCTCGTCACAACAGCTGCAATGTACAACAGTGTTTCTCCACCTTTATCTTCCACCTACCGCACAACAAAACGCCAGATAGGAAGTCATTGCCTCACAAAGCAAAGGGAAACGGCAGCAGCACACGGCACTTTTTCCTTTTAAAACTACAAAAACACAAACCTGGCCTTGACGCAACAGCCGTGCCACGATGTCTTTAAAGCCCGAAGTCCTTGAACTCACTTTACCCTTTTCTAAAATGAACATGGCTTCGCTCAGCTGTACCGAACCTGCCATTCGGAGGAAACAGTTCTTGCTGAAGCACAGCTTTGGCCAACTTTGTATGAAATGTAATACTAATGTTCCTCTCTGACTGCTGTTGAATGATATCTGTTAGTTTTGTGCGGATTATGAGGACGACGTTCTGATGTGTAATGTGTAACAGAGTGTGTGGTTGGGACTGAATGACGTGAACTGTAATGGTGATTAGTATTAACATGACAATACAGAACATGCTTGTAACGTCTGCTGTTGTGTGTTTTGATCAGGTAGTCAAAACGTTTCTCATTGTTACACAACACCTTTTTTTTTTTTTTTTTTTTTTTTTTAAAGGTCAAAGCAAGAATATGCAGTTTAGTCTCTTCGAAAAAGGCTTAACAGACTCACTTCGCCCATTAACACCAATATTTGGACGATAAATATGAATGTAGCCAGTAACATATCGAAACATTGAAAATTTATTAATATAAAAATTAATTTTTATATTTATGCAGAAGAGCAGTTTTTACAGCTTCAGACAGCTGCATCTCTGTCTCGTGATGGGGAAGTTGGATACTTTGCTCTGTCACACAGGAAATCCTTACAATAATGAATTACAAATAATGTTCTTGAAAGTGTTGATGAGGGTGAGTTAAACAGTTACGTTGAATCAAAAGAAATAACCACAGCATGAAAGTTTTCGCTGATGTTTTATATATAATGGAATAGAATAACAACCATCAAGCCTTTCTACTGTACTGTAAGTGATGCTCAGCTTTTACCAAATCACATTACTGTACCACGGAGCCTTCAACGGGTGAACAAGACAATCCACAGCCATTTGAAATCGTGTACTAACTTGAATTAAGTTCTTGAAAATGTTTTTGAGTTTACCACAAACGTGTGGAGAATTGACAAGGCAAAGTACATAGTGCATTTCACGCACAAGGGGAACTGAAAGACATTTTGGAAAGTACACAAGGATCAACAGGTAGGTCCTAATGTAATAATTAATTGACCTAATAAAGCTCCTAAAGAGCCACACAGAGAAAATGATTGAAATTACTTGTGTGTGTGTGTTCCACAGGTGTGTAGAGTTTATATTATCCAAATAAGATAAATAAAAGAAATCCCGTACCATCCTAATAGTCTACACCTCAAATAGATAATTAATAAATAAAGTAGGATGCATGCGGTCTACAGCATATTCAACTGTGGAATCTCGGATCACTATCACTATCTTAATGATACAACTTGCAATGTGGTGGTGTGAAGACTGTGATGTGGGGTTGAAACCTGTGTGCTAAGCAGTGGACTTTTGAGCATACATTATTTTGCTACATTTAGCCTGCTGTACATTATTCATGACCACCTCTATTCCCATGAACCCTTTGGGTTAAGGGTATTATTTAGGACATTTCCGTTTTTAATGAACAAAAAATGTAATGATATTTATCATTTGAAAAGTCTTATGCACCTATGCAAAGGTGTTTTTTTTAAAGTTTAACTAAAAAAGTAAATATAAATAACACTGAAACGACTGTTGTTGGGGTAACCTTCATTTATATTCACACAAATGTCATTGTTAATCTTCTCAAAGGTTACAAAACTGACAAAACTCGTTGGATTGAATTCACAGTTTATTTGCATCGTATGCATAAATTGTTAAGTGACTAGTTGGACCGCTCCACAGTGACGCTCCGCCCACATCCGCGCTGAGCTGATTGACGTCATACTGCTGCGACGGTGTGTCGGCTTCAAACATGGCTTCTAGATTAGAAATCAATTTTATCAGATTATTGTCTCGATGTGAATCTATAGCGTCGGAGAAACGAGGAGAAACGGAATGGAGATTAGAAAAGGTAAGATAGTATAAATACTGCATGAATCTTATCGCTCAGTACTGTTTTTCTCCACCCTTCATTAGCTAAAGTTAGCATGACTGTATTTGTTGTTAGCTGCATCTGTGAGCCGCTCATGTTTGTTAGCCACGTCGTCACCGAAACCAGTGACAGAGGATTTTCTTAGATGGTACCTTTTTAAGTGGTATTTTCCTCTCAGACACACTGAAAACATTTAACAAATGTAAAGTACTATTGATTTATAGATTGTTTGCTAACCTTCCTAAATTAGCTTACTGTATGAAAGGCAGTTTACTCCTCATCAGACAGTCACGTTAACATTACACACGTTAACATTGCAAACTACATTTGAACCACCCAGAAATCCCCACATAAGTACATTTAATATATTATACCATTATATTCCAGTACAAACAATTACAAAGGTACACCTAGCTTACACTAATGCATAATGCGTAAATTAACTGCATGAAGATGTTCGGTTTTTAGAGATACTGCTTTAGAGAGGGTGTAGTTAGTGGTGCTGTTGAACAGTTTTGCCTAACAAGTGGTGTTTCTTTTTGTCCACCCTATTTACGTCACTGAAAGCAGACCAAATATTAAAATAACTCACTACAGCCTCCACCATGACAATAAAGTTGATTCAACACCTTTCTAAAGGTGCAATTTGTTGCAGGACTGTTGTATTAGTCCTGCATTAGTTTAGGCTAAGTGTACCTGATAAGCATGCAGCTGATTGTGCACGCTTTCCTTGTTTAAAACGCAGCGTGGCACATTCATTAGTTGTAATTCATACACATTTTCTTAGCATTGTTTCTAGATCGTTAATAAATCGTCCTGATGGCTTTCACTGGATCAGAGATGGTGAGAGTGAACATCCCCAATCACTATTAGTCTGCTGGGTTATGTGGTTTATCAATATTAGTTAAACATTAATACAAAGTTGTATGCCACTGTGATGTTCATCGCAGCAACCTGCTGAATTTATAGGTGACACAGTCACGTGGCTAACAACCACGATTAACCCTTTGTAACAAGAAGAGTGGGTTTCGGTCTTAGTTCTTGCTGCTTTGTCTCTTCTTTTGTGTGTAGACAGCTTGGCATCACTCACATTCATGTTAACCCAACATATACAATCACTTTTGTGTCCTCTAGTATGTTGGTGCTCTGGAGGAGATGTTGGTGGCTCTGAGGAAAAGCCAGAGGTAACCTTTCTTAACTCTCGTGTATCTTAATAGATTTATTATTGCTAATTGTTAACGCACAAGTTGCTTAAATGACACGTTTAATCTCACTGTAGGTCGTCTATATTAAAGCAACTAAAGACTTTCAACACAACCACTCGACCATCTGATGCAGGCACATCTCACTAACACACCCTATTTGACACCGTATCTCTCTCACTGTTCACCAGCAATGTGCTTGGCCATGCAATTCATTTACAGACAAGTAAAACAAGACTGCTGTTCTTGTGTCTTTTTCAGCAAACCCACACCAGAAGTACTGACTGAATACACAAGAAAAGTCGATTTTCTGAAAGGACTTCTGGAGGCAGAGAAACTGGTCGGTGGCGATATTTAACAGATTCGTCGCTTTCAACATTATTGCCATTTTGCACATTATGTGCTGGATGTGTTATTGTCACTTTAATAGTCATGTCAATGGTCCATCTTCTGTATTTCCTATTTGTTTGAAGCGGTCAGTTCTTGTTCAGACATTCTTTTGCCTCTCGAGATCTTCTCTTTTCTGATCTGATGCCTGTCGTGTTCTCGTTCAGTCTTCACCAACAGAAAAGGCTTTAGCTAATCAGTTCCTCACGCCCGGACGAACACCCACGATTGCCAATGAGAGGATGCCTGCCACCAAAACCGTCCACATGCAGACGAAGGCCCGGTGTACGGGAGAGATGAGGGACGAGCTGCTCGGCATGGTAGGATGAGAACTACGCTGTTGAGCTCAAACGCAGAGTTGGCGAGATGTAATGTGGACAGTTCACTCCTCATCCTTTACCACACTGTAGAAGCAGAAGCTGCTGGAGGACATCTCCACTGTTTCGCTTACAGTTGTTGAACAAGTGATTCCGCTTCCAGCAAGTAGTCCGTTAGTTTCCCATTTAAAATCATGGACATTTTTAGCCCCACGGCTACGCTGTATATTAGGTTTCAACTGGTGTTATCAACTTTGAGGCTAGTTAGTTATACTAGTATTAGTCAACTGCAAAGGTTATGCTCTTCAAATCAAGTACTTTAATATTTGGTAGAAGAAACTAGATGTAAAAATGAATAAATAAATACTAAAGCCCCGGTGCCCCGAATTCTGTCCAACTCTCAAATGTTCTTTTTTTGTGTGTCATTACAGGGGTCGTCGGGCAAAGGTAAGAAATATGTCGGAATTCAAAGGCATCTTGAACTCAATTTCTCAACTGAAGGATGATACCTAATGTTTGTGATGTTCTCCTTTCCTTTATAGGCCCATCAGAAACAGACTTGCGAAACAGAAGGTAAAGTTGTACATATGAATTCTTTGACCTCAAGGAACTAATGTCCTTTTGTACTTTTATTTCTTTAAGACTGTAAAACCAGTGGTTGCTTCTAAGAAGTCCGGGCTCACTCCCAGCTCTGTTAAACTATGAATGCTCTGTATCATCGCTGTCATGATCATTCAGGTGTTGCTGGACTGTTCCTTAGTCAGTGTTGTGACAGTACGTCTGTCACGTTTAAAACATGCCAACGTCTGAAATTCTACCACCTTTTGGATGCTGCAGTAAAATAAGAATGTTAATCGGGATGTCCCGCCTTGTGCAGAGGTCTTCCCCTGGATGAGCGTCAGTCTGCTGCAGAGCTGGAGGCCGTCCTGCAGCACCACCACAACCTGCAGGAGAAACTGGCCGAGGACATGCTCCTCCTGGCCCGGAATTTGAAGAACAACACTCTGGCCGCTCAGAACATCATCAAACAGGACAACCAGGTAACTGGATGGACACGCAGAAGTACTGCAGTGTTATGAATACTGTGATACTTCTACTGTACTGATCACACTGTATTTACGTTACAGAAATATATTTAATATTTTCCTGTCAAGAATACACTTATCCATTATCCACGCAGCAGAGAAGCAGCTTTCGTGA
Source organism: Nannoperca obscura (assembly GCA_036024295.1). Classification (NCBI taxonomy): domain Eukaryota; kingdom Metazoa; phylum Chordata; class Actinopteri; order Centrarchiformes; family Percichthyidae; genus Nannoperca; species Nannoperca obscura. The sequence goes on from JAVQJL010037254.1 coordinate 21,888, forward strand.
ATAGTGTATTTTATTTTAAATGTTTTTGTTTAAAATCTATGTCCGATTTGTACCATTAACAGACCAAGCAATGTTAAATTATTTTTATTTTCTTAGTAGTAGATACATATTGGAAGTTTATTAGGTTTTGGTTTTATGTTTCTGTTCCCCAAACCTGCCACATGCCTCATTCTGTCCACAAGTGGGCAGCATAAGACAAGTAACAGCCAGTCTATAAACCCTCTACACGGAAACGTATCTCAGTGTTACATCGTCGGTTGTGTGTTCCTCTCCCTCTCCAGACTCTGAGCCAGTCCATGCGTCAGGCAGACATGAACTTTGAGAAGCTAAAGACTGAGTCGGAGCGACTGGAGCAGCACACCAAGAAGTCCGTCAACTGGCTGCTGTGGCTGATGCTCATCCTGGTCTCCTTCTCCTTCATCAGCATGATCCTCTTCATCAGAATCTTCCCCAGACTCCGATGACGACCGTCTGCAATCCTGAACTCTTTAGTCCTGCGGCCTCCTGTGATTACAGAGCAGTAACTACATAGATCTATACAGCATGTCTGTATATGTGATACAGATCCGTAGTGGTCAGAACCAAAACAACTGAACTGAAACACAACAGCACTTTTGAAACTGAAACTCTTCCGCTACACGGTGACGTTTAAAATGTGGTTTGAAGCATCAGTATTCCTGTTTTGTTTTTTTTAAACCGAGCAGAACATGAATCGAGGTGAAGAGCTTCTTGTTGGAGGGGCCTTCGGGTGCAGTGACTTAATCTTAATACCCAGACAGCACGGACTGAGCCTTAATTATTTTCATCCCACATCAGGTAGACTGCTAACCGCTCAGAACATGGTTGTACTTTCTCCCTTCGTGGGGCTAAAGTCAAAATCATCTTTTGCAGAACATTGTTTTCACCTTATATACATGTGGAAGAGTTCAACAACCGTCCACCATCTGTTCTGTTAGCCACAATTTCAACTATATAGTAAATTAACTGAATACCTGAAGACAAAAGATGAACTTATAAATAGCTGTGGATGCGCTAAAACTTAAACTTTTACTTTAACTGCCCCATTTAGTATTTATAAGCACTGTATAAGTGTTTGACAAATGGTATGCAGCGTTAAGGATGTTTTTAAATGTTTATTAATGTATAGCATTTGTCTACAGGTATAACTTCGCCTATGAAGACATATTTTATATTATTGCATAACAGTGTTTCACTGTATTATTCATTATTTGTTTATAAAGCAGCCTTCACTTATGGGTGCCCACAAGGGGAATTATAGTTGTTGACAAATACATTAATAAACATTTAAATGTGTTTGACTGCATTATAGGTAGTTATTAAGCTTTTACTAAATGTTTCTAAAGTGCTTATAAATGCTAAATTAGGAGTAAAAGTAAAATGTTACCAATTCTTTTACAAAAAATGAAATATTACAAATTACAGAAGATATTTCAAGCATCAGTTTAATTTTTCATTACGTTTTGGAAACATTCATTGTGCAGATGTGTGGAGTTTTGTGTTCTGTCTCAGTCCTGTTCATGAGTCTGTATGTTTTGGTTGATATTTGTAATGTTGCTGAGGCTGCTGATGTTGATGAAGTAACATTTAGTTCCCATTAAATGATGTAACCCCATATTAACATTCACATATCATTTAGAGAGGCAGCTGTGTGTACTTAGGATCACAGGACATTAATTCCAGAAAGTATGAAGATGCTAAATTATAAAACGTGTTTGTGTGAGTGTGTGTGTGTGTGTGTCCTTTGCTTGTAAACTAAAATGCCATATTGTGCCCTCTGTCGTTTGGGAAATGACACGATGGAGTGACTTAATGTAGCCAGTGTGTGTCAGTCATATCCTTTAGAATGGGAGCAGATCATGGCCTCCATGACCCTGATGGCCTGATCAAGCTGAGAATCCTAAAAGAACCCCACTACTCATTTAGAAGTGATCTGAGAGTCGGCTAAATAAAGCACACGGTACGTACGTGACTCTGGGTAATCTGTGCATTTGTCTGCTTTTGTTCCTTCTTAATTTAGAAGGGAATCGCTGATCTGAAACAGTTTTTTTGGGGGGGGGGGGTTTCATGCAAGCAACTGAAAAGCTTCTAACAGGCTAACATTCCTGCTGTGTTGTCAGTCTGACTGTCATCGGAGGCCTGTGGAGCCGACTGGCTTGTCCAGGCTTGCAGCTCTGCCTCCTGGCCCTTCCTCTCTCCCCGGCTGCTGCCCCACCTCGCGGCTGGCCGGCCGGCTGGCTGGCTGGCCGGGCCGGGGCCAGGCCGAGGCCTGCAGTGTATTTTAGGATCCCTGGGGGGCATAGCCGAGGTATGCAGGCCACCAGGAGACCAAATGAGGTTGTGCCGCTGTGGATGATCGTCATCCCTCAGTTTAATCACAGCTGTTTGCTCCGACATTCTCAGGCTTTGGCTGATGCTCCGGCTGTGTGCTCTGCCGCTCTGAGGCTGCAGGCTCTGCTTTTGAACTGCAGCTACGGTACATGACTTCATCAGCGGTGTGGTTTCTCATGTTCATTATGGTTGTATTATCCCATTAGCCGGCAGAGACTGTTTCGTTTTAGTTTCCTACACAGACTCCAGAGTCCGGCATGTGCTGAGAAAGAGTTCCTATATGCAGCAAATACTTCGAGATGCGTGGGGCTCATTCATGACTCTTTTAACCTCTGACCCAGGAAACCTGAATGAGTTCCTTCCTGCACTCTGTTCCCACAGGGACACTGAAAATAGTGTTTGACGCTCTGTACTCAAAAAGGTTGTATATTTTGCGGAAACGTGTCCGTGCCATTGTGTATTGAGACATCCTTTTAGAAAGGAGTTATACGTTTCAGGAAATAAGTGTATTTACTTTTATATTTCTAACTCCACTACATGTATTTAACAGATGTATGAAGTAACGAGTTAGTTTGATGATCAAAATATTTGATCAGCTCATAAAATGTGATGCACTGTTACAGATTTAACTACTCAACATAGTTCAAACTAGCTACACAGTAATGCATAAATAAAAATAATGTAATTCAGTTCTGATGTTCACACTTTATTAAGGACTAATATTAACATTTATAACTGCAGGCACGATGGCTTATTCATTGCAACATGAGCCAAAGTTATTTTTCAAAACCTGGGATTCCAAAATAGTTCTTAATAATCACTTACAAATGATCTAAAATCATCTGGAAAAGATTGATTAATCATTAATAAGCTATTAGTTGCAACTTAGTTACCACAAATGTCTTAAGAAATATAGCTTTTTAACAACTTTTCAGTCATATCTTTAGTCAGGTATTTTGTAATAATATTATCTTAACATGCAACACGAGACAACTAACGCATATACACTACCGTTCAAAAGTTTGGGGTCACCCAAACAATTTTGTGTTTTCCATGAAAAGTCACACTTATTCACCACCATACGTTGTGAAATGAATAGAAAATAGAGTCAAGACATTG